>NQII01015625.1:0-27436 GCA_002778355.1 Clitarchus hookeri
AATTGTTGAAAGCGTCTACTGAATTTCTAAAAAATTGGTACATATATAGTACTGAGTAAGTACACCTGACTTTTGCAGTTTTCGACAACGCTGGGCACTTACTTTCGAAATAGCTGCCGTTTGAATATTTAGGGTGATATGCTTTACCTTGGGAACAATTCAAACGATTTAAACCAGATTTTGTAAGGCAACATAGCATTTTTAAGCATTAAATTTTGAAAAGTATACTGCTGTTTGGCAACCAATTTTTTAAGATAGAAATGAATATTTTATATATAACACTGAATATTTTAACATTATACCCAAAAAACTATAAAACCAATTATCACCCAATTTTGCGTGCCAGTAATACAGTGATAGGCCAGGTAATAGTAATTAATTGAACTTGATAGGTACTTATTATCAAAATGGCTGCAATGCAAATATATTTTAGGTTTATTTGGTATACCTACCATACAATTTGACCAATTTCGACCAAATTTTGTATCATGAAAGTAGCCTATATATTACAAGCATCATATATGCGATCGAACATCCACTTTCGTGCGTCATTTTTCACATAGCACAACATGAATAAATATAATTTTATGTAATATGAGTAAACAATTAAATGATTTCCGCCTAATTGTACAAACAAGAAATACTGTGAATAATTATAATAAATGACATTTTTTTGTAAGATACTTATTTTCAAAATGGTGGCCATATCGCCACCATATCTTAAAATTATATATGTTTTGTCGAAAACATTTAATCAATTTCGACCTTACTTTATATGCTGGCAGAAGGTATTGCAACTATCAACTGTGTCTACACACAGAGCATCTTTTGTCTTCCATTCTGTAAGATAGCACCGTATAAATAAAAATTTTTTTGTCATACCTCGGGCAACAATTGGCCGATTCCTGCCAAATTTGGCTAACAATTTGTGTCGCGCAAGATGAGGTAAAATGGTATGTTTTAAATATGTATGACATTTTTTATTTCAAAATGTCGCCTATAGAGCTATTTTAACTTAAAATGTTATATCGTCAAAACCATGTAATGCATTCCAACTTAACTTTGTATGTTGGCTTTAGATATTACAACTATTAACTGTAGTTATACCAATAAAATCTGTTCGCCATTTGGTAACATAGTACTACATGAATTATAAAGATTTTTTGTCATTTCTCGGGAAATAATTGACAGATTCCTACAAAATTTGACAAATAAATAGCACTACAGCAGGTGGCTTAAACTGGTATGTTTTATGAAGGGCCGGCATGTATTATCAAAATGGTTGCTATATACATATTTCAGCCCAGGTTATTTTATTAAAGAAAGAAATAACAAGTTAACTTTGTATTCTGGCTGTATCTATAACAAACACCAGATTTGTTTATACAGATCCTAATTTCTGTGCCATTTTGAAAGTTACCCCACAATAAAAATTATGTTTGTGTGTCATATCTTGCGAAAAAATTAACTTATTCTTACCGAATTTGGCGAAGAATTTGTACTGTGGTAGGCCATATAAATATACGTATTTTTTAATTGTGACATATGCTTATTTTTAGAATGATGGCAATAAAATAATTTTAGATCAATGTGCTATATTTGCGAAACTATGTAATCGATTTTAAGTAAATTTTTTATACTAGCAGTAAACCATCATCGAATGTGCTTTTCCATAACTTTTTGTTCTCAGTTTGTGAAGACATTCACATGAAAAATATAGAGGTTTCATGCCATATCTTGAGGACCAATGAACCAATTTCCAAAAATTCTTCACACAAGTAGCACTACAGTAGATCGTGTAAACTTAAAATGTTCTAAGTGGTTTATTGGCTTATTTTCAAACTGATCACCTTGTAAATAATTTATATCGTTAAACCCAATAACTCGTAACATTAGACTGATTAAATCAGATGTTGATGTTCCAAATCCGACCTCCGTTATGCAGTTGATTGTACACTAGCTTATTGTACGAGGTTTTTTGTATTCAAATTCCGGGTAAGGCACGTGTGCATTTGTAATTGTCTCACTAGTGTTGCATATGTTTCTGGTTTCATCTCTAATGATGTTGCTTTCAACAAGACTACAAGTACTACCTACTAACTCAGCTTTTAAGAAGTTATTTAAAAATGAATTGCACCCATGTTGAGGATAGTAGGCTCATTAGTTATGTCAGCCAGTTAATTTCTAATGAATATTTCTGGATCGTGCTAATTTATGAGTGCTGTATATATATATGTGTGTGTGTGTGTGTGTGTGCCTACTGAAATTCGCATTGTGATATAATTCTCCAAATCACATAGGAGACTTGTATCTTGGGAATAAAACTGTGTCTTTTTCGTTTGTGAAGTTCATAAAAAGTGAAAAATGTATCGCCTGTTGCTGGAGAAGAGACCGCGCACACATGTATCCTCTATTCAACTTTCATGTTACTAAATTCCATAGCGTTGAGGAGGGAGCTGGGGAGAAGAGGGAGCAAGAGACCTGCCATAGCTCAGATATATTACTTGATTGAGTGCACACATGTATTGAGTAATTTTGTGTGCCGGGGGTTGTTGTAAGATAACGTTAGCGTCTCCTCGCATTATGTAAATATATTCCATACAAAACTTTCAGCAGGTAAATTATTTGCATTACAGAATTGTTTTATAATGTGTCAGTGACGGATAGGGCACTGACGCTGACGTGACAAACATTTGTCAGCAATTCTCTTTGAATCCATATAATGGTATCTGCTCAAGGTGCAGCACCACGTAAGCATTAGCCAAGCAAGTTGAGACAGTACAAATAAATGACGAAATAAACATAGGCATTGCAAATGAAAGCATCCATGTTAATACATAGAAAATTGCCCTAGTATATTTGTTTTCAGTAAAAAACATTTAGAGTCTTTTACAGAAAAAAAATTTAAGTATGTGATTTTAATGAATCACTTCAAATCATATTGTTTTAACTGGACAATTAAAAATATATCAAAAAGAACATATCTGACTATGTATGATGAACAGGTCAAGCTTAAAACAATTAATTACATGCTTAAGAAGAAATGTATTACAAAATCTTATAACATAATTTTTGAGGATTTTTAATTACTATACAACTGGCAGTAAATGACTTTGTAATAAATTAATGCCTGTAGAGAGTGGGATCAACATAGCCAACACCAGTGACAAAGAATTGTACGTTTTTGAGCGAGTCTCTCCTTGTTGTTCATCACCTAGTTTCGTCAAACAAACACAATTATGAATTTGACTGGCATGCTAAATAGCTGAAGATTTAACCCACTGCACGTAGGGTAAATGTTAGAAATATTATTTTTTGGCTCCTTATATTTGATAATATACAAATTTCCAACTTCGAATAAAATGTTTTCAATTACGAGCGTCTATGCCTTGGTGGGGATAATGCATGCGATCCTCACTTTTCATATCACTTACCGCATGGCTAAGATGCGGTTTTTATTTTCTTTAGGGTTATTTCAGTCATGATTCCTCTAATGAAAGCCGAATATAGCATTTGTACACTGCACGAGATATTTCCAGTATTAATTAAAAATAAATAAATATTTCAGAGGAGGCCAAGTTTGTTGATTCGGGGTGAGCACTAGATGATGATTTTCGTTAGTATTTACCCCCAAGCCAACCAATTATTAAAATTTTTTCTAATGATGTTAGATATTGTACAGTATTTTTGACATCTCTGACTTCAGATTTGGCTTTATTTTTGTTTTGACTCTGTTGAATGGAGTCAATATTACAAAGTTGCATTTGATTAATAAATTAAATTTTATTGCCACTGTAAGTGCTGAGAGCTAACAGCATATTTGTCCCCATTCGGGCTAAAAATGCGCAAAATGTCTTTGACGCCCCTCTCTCGTTTTGGGAGACAAGTCTTTTTAGACTATGAAGAAATGCAATTTCAGCCTCCCAGACCATGTTTTCCTTATTCATCCCGAAACCTGCTATGATTCGGGGGGCGTAATGGCCGCTCGCACGATGACGGAATTTTATCTGGAAGTTTTTGCTGTGAATGAAGTTGAATCACATTTTAGCAAGTGTAGGACCCACAGTACTGAGGTATTCGCGAAAACAGTGTTCGCGACATTTCTCACACTTATGTGAGCCGCGATCTCCTGTAATCTGCGCACGACCAATCTTTTGTGTGTTTGATGCACACTGGGCAAATGCAAATCGCGAGTCACAGTAATATCACAGGTATATAAGTATTATCTTCGCCAATTCGATAGATGGCCGATACATAAATTTTTAAAACTGAGTTTTTTATTTCATTCTATGGGGTTACATATTCCTCCAAAGGGCCGCTGGTCTCAACAGATACTCCACATTTGTGCAGATGTTTTCATTTTACGGGAAAAATTTACGAGCATCCCCGCTAATAACCTGGGGCCTGTTGTAATGTAATACCCGTATATAAATAACTAACAGGACTGAATGCTAAAGAGACAAGGGACGAGGGAGACTGGTCCTTTACTTCTCACATCAGACAGAGAAGTACATGTTGCGCTTCTTCGTTCACATTAACTTTTTTCCCCACTCTAGCGAACAATTATGAAAACAATAGGTTGTAATGTGGTAGTGGACTGAGCTAGGGCTGAATAATTGCTCCTACTATAGTTTTGGGGGTGAGAGGGATCTGAAAATATACTCAATGTTGAGCAGGCTAAACGTATTTGGTACGGGGAGGGGGTCGCATTGAGGAGGGCTGTGGTGAAGGAAGGGGTTTGTGAAGCGAAGATCTGAGTAAATGGTGAAAGAGGGGCGATGTTGAGTTTGTCGGGTATCATGTAAAAACAATAAAATGTCTGGTGGGTGTAAGGGGTAAATGGCGACAATTAAACAGCTTATACAAATTAGTAATGATAGGAGCAGAAGGTGGTGTCGAGAAGAGCCAATAAAATTATGTTAATCCAACGATATATTAGAAGGGAGTCACAAAAAATATGTGGTAGGAGTTTAAAATCATAGTGTTTCATACAGTACCCGGCAGATGTACAACACGCACATTTGCCTCACTTCAAGAGTGGCTTTTTTTTCTCTGGAAATACCCCCCTAAAAAGTTTCTGAAAATGTATAAAACATACAACAAATCTTAAACTATTGCATTTGGAGCCTGCATGTCGGCAATATGTTCTCACTCGTGGTAACATGCGATGCCTCACAAATTTACTAATATTATAATACATATTCAGTGAAAAGGGGTGTTTGCCAAATTTATTCGTGCGATTCTCATACCACCGCCAGTAATTTTTAATAACTTTATGAGAGTATCACTCTAATTAGAATAGGAACAGATAAAAATTTCCAAAGCGTCGTTACTAACACGTTCCTTGATGCTTTCTCACAATTTTTGTATAGATTTTAGTATTGTTGTCTTATTTTTTTTCCCTTTCGTTGTTAATGTTACTCGATCATTACTCATTTTGTCGCTATAGTTGGATATTTTAGGTTTCTGTCACATAATTTGTTAATGCTATTGTTTTGTTTCTGTGGTGTTTCCTCCATATATGGCCAATTTGTGCTTTGCGACTATGCTAGTGTAAGTTAGGCACAGTTTCCAGTTGTATTATTTTATTTTAAATTCCTAACTTTAATTTTCCTGTTTTGTAATTTTTTAAAAATTATATTGTGTTTGCGGTTGATTTTAGACGACCAAGCTACTAACATTTAAACATGTATTCTTTCATTTGAGTCTGTAAGTAGAGGTTTTTTTTAAATATTATTTGTGTGCTGCATGGATAAATATTTCCTACTTTAGGCGTATTTTTTCCTTGATTCTTTGGATAGTCAGTACAGTTAATGGATAAAGTTCAATGTGTGGAGAGAAATGGCATAAGAACAAACCATGGGAGGAATGGGTAGCATAAAATTGGTTTTAATATGTTTCATGTAGCATGCACTGTTTGACATCAAAGTGCAATTTAATTTTGTATGTGATTTCAGATAACATTGTTTTAATTTTGTTCTTCTCATTGTTAAAATGTCTTCGAATTTTACATTTAGTGTATTGAAAAACACTTTAAATTAAATATCATGCAGAATATTAAATTTAATATTTATTGCTTATTTTATCCATTTATTAAAATGATGAGGAATTTCGAAAAATGGAATAACTGCGCTTATTGTGCTACAATCAATGTTTATCATATACTTAGACGGCCACCTTGACGTCGTCCAAGAATTCCGCCTCTCCAGATCCTCAGCCCCAGCCTTTTCCGAAAATACACTTATTCGTAATACTGGTTACGTTATTCTAAGTGTTATAATTAACCCAATGAACTATTATAAATGTGTGCTACAGCAATATTTGAAAGCGGAAATACTTGCTCACATTCCTACAGTTGAAATACACAACCATTAGCGACACCCTGCATATGTAAGATAATTATCTCTTTATATATGCAATATTTATATTAATATACACAATTTTAATATCACGTGTATCCATTTAATAGTATTTTCTTACAGTGGCAAGAAAAATAATGGGACATAATTGTGCTTACTTTTTATATTTAAGTCCAAAGAAGACGTATCAAACAGGAACATGAATGCTTATTACAATTAAACCTGATGTATGTTCATAGAATGATGGACTTTGTATTCAATTGCACACACCAGGAAACCTGCTAAGAAACATATCACAGCCCAGAGAGACTACTGTATCTAACGGCCTGCTTTGGCAGTAGCGTATAATATACACTGAAGAGCCAAAAAACTGGTGCACCTGCCTAATATCGTGTAGGGCCCCGAGCACGCAGAAGTGCCGCAAGACGACGTGGCATGGACTCGACTAATGTCTGAAGGTATGCAGGAGGAAGTTCACACCATCAATCCTGCAAGGAAGTCCACAAATCCAACCTGCGCTAATTTGAGACAGGGTTGCACATCTGTCACGTTTAATGATTTTCGTCAGTCGTCGTTTGTCCCGTTCTTTCACTTTTTTTTCCGGCCGCAGCGATGACGAAGTTGTGATGTTTTACCGAATTCCCGACATTCACGGTACACTCGTGAAATGGTCGTACGCAACATGCAATTGTTATCGCTACCTCGGAGATGCTATGTCCCATCTCTCGTGCGCTGACTATAACACCACGTTCAAACTCACTTAAATCTTGATAACCTGACATTATAGCAGCAGTAACCGATCTAGCTGCCGACCGCATCGCGTTACTCTGATTGGTTCCATGCCTCTGTTTATTGCATACGCACGCCTACCACAGATATTTTTGGGCTCTTTAGTGTACTATACACCCATTACCTAACATGGGTAGTAGTTTCAAGGCTGGCTTAACACGCACTACGAGAAGTTCTGTGCGAATGTGAATTGACCCCCAGGTCACAGGGAGTGAGTGTTGGTCTCTGATGCGCGGAGATAGAATGTTTCCGAAGTATAGAGAGCAGTGGCAGACATTGAAACCGTCGGTATTCAGTAAATTAGGTAGGTTAACGTAATTTAAATTTAGAATTAACTTATTTAAGCAGAATTAACCCGTATTCTTTTTTTATTGCGAAATTAGCAGATTCCCTCATCCAGACACTCAATCCAAATTTTGACTTATTTGGAAGCCTCATTTATAACATGTGATTTCCCGAAATATGTAAAGTTTGTTATTGTATATGGCTCTGCTTTAGTGGGAGGAAACTGAAATTCATTTCAATAGTTAACCGTTAATATTTTTTTTCTACTGATCGCTTGCCTAATTTCTCAAATTTGGCCGTTTGCTGAATAAGGCATTACATTTTTTTTTAATTTGTATTAATATAATATTTTTATAAAACTTTTGAATGAATCTGTTAATTTTTTATATCTATTCCATGCTATGATATTATTTCTTCCCATCCAGGTGTGAAGGAAATATATTAACATATTCTGAATAAATGGAGCAACCCAGGAGAAACACTAAACAGACTTGTATAGGATTGATTACTTATTTTTCTTGGTCCCGAGAGAGTTAAATTATCGCAGTCTAGGAGCAAACTCTCCCTCTGATCTTAGTGAGTTCCGATTTTTCTATTATTTTTAACACCTTTCCCTGTGCTATGTTAAGGTATCATTGTCTGCGTCGTGGATTATTAATTTATTTTTCGGGTGTCCAGCACCTTTGTGATAATATGTATGTGTGCAGCAAATTTTTTTAATCATGTGTCAGTTTATTTGAAATAAGTATGCTCAATAATAATGACATTAAATCACTGCCAGAAGAATAAGAATAAGGGAAGTAAGAGAGTTTATTATAAGTAAAAGGGTTCTAAGTCCAGCTAAGATATACTTTGTTTCCTGTGCGACATCATGATCGACTTGCCAAGAGTTGACTTTGCTGTGTCAAGGTAAAGGATATGCTACATGACAAATCTATATATAAAAATATGTGCGTATGGTTGTAAGGAATGTAATATAAACCATTATCAGAAATTTAACATTGTCTCTGTTCCACCCCCTGATTCCTTTTTAGAAGTGTCTGTTATACAGAAATTTAAATACTTAATTAAATTTGAAAATCGCTATGCTAATTTTTTACGTAAGTGAATAAAGTGTGTTATGGACTCCCTTTCTCTGATCCCTGCATAAATTAGAATGGAATGAGGGATCATGCAACTTTAATAAAAGTTCCAACATTTTCCACGAATATCAGAGGCGGTATTCGTAAGATAGAAATTTCGGAGCAAAATTGAGAAATACTCCTGGATACCATCTTTAATCCACTTGAAATTATTTGGTAGAATGTAAGATATATCACATTTCTGTAAATAAAACGTTTTCCCAAAAATAAACCCGGTAGCTCAACTTTTTCGTACTAGAGTGAGTGAGGTCTTGAGAGCCGATTTCGTACTAGAGGTGGATGGTTCGAGATTGTAAGTATCCACATTTTTTTAAGGTTGGCTTAATTTAAATGGCCTCATAAGATGTGAGGGTTCTGTGTGCCGTAAAAAGGATATCGATTTTGTTTGCACGGTGGACGTTGCCATTACTGCCTAGTGGCCACAAAGGAAAACAAATGACATGTAAAAAATATGGGGAATTTGAGCAGACGAAACTAACCTACAGCAAATACAGAATTGTGCTCAGAAGCAAAATGCAGACGAAACCAATTGACAGATGTAAGCAAATAATGGGCGAAAACAAGGTGGCTGCTGGTAAAACATACGGTAGCAGTACCAAAACTACATTACTTGTTCTCTTGAAAAATTATTAAATACATAACTTTTAACGAAAGTGGCAAAATATTTTTTCCAGTTTTTGCACACCTTGCACTACACCGAGCGAAACAAATTTGGAATGACAGGGTAGTTGGCGTTTGAGAGGAATAAGGTATTAAATACCTATAAATATTGCTGAAAATATTGTTTTCGTAAGGAAACAAGGGCAATTTTAAGGACAATTAAAAATTTTAGGCGGGGGCATCATTTAAAATTATGGATATATTTGTAAACAAGATGGCGACCAGAAACAACCTGGTGGTCAGAAACAAGATGGCGTCCAGAAACTAGATGATGGCCAGAAACGAAATGGTGGCCAAAAACCAGATGAGTGTGGGAAACAATATGGTGGGCACATCCCCGGGTACCCAGCCATAACATGCTGGGCATACATCGGTGTCTTTGTGTACTTAAAGAGGATTACGAATAGTGGTATTTTATGGCAGAACAAAAAGTAGACCTGTATCGACATATTTATGCTCGCCATGCAAATACTGTTATCTGATCAACTTGCATATTAATTACATGTGCGCACTGCGGTTTAAATGTAGGCCTTCGTCATATCTCCACCCATGTTTTTTAATACCCATTTAAGAACAATCGGCAAACATAGAATAAAGGATTAATTGATAGAATCTAACGTAACAGTACACTCACTCGTTAATATTAGTTACGGTTTTACGATCAACTGCAGGCTAGCTACACTGAAGAGCCAAAAAAACTGGTACACCTGGCTAATATCATGTAGCCCCTCCCTCTTTTTTTTCCTGAGTACGCAGAAGTGCCACAAGACGACGTGGCTTGGACTCGACTAATGTCTGAAGGTATGCAGAAGGTAATTCACACCATGAATCCTGCAGGGCAGTCCACAAATCCAATCTGCGCCAATTTGGGAACGGGTTGCGCGTCTGTCACGTTTAATGATTCTCCTCAGTCGTCGTTTGTCCCGTTATTTCGCGATCTTTTTCCGTCCGCAGCGATGTCGAAGATGTGATGTTTTAGCGGATTCCCGATATTCACGGTACCCTCGTGAAATGGACGTACGCGAACATGCAATTGTTATCGCTACCTCGGAGATGATATATCCCATCTCTCGTGCGCCGACAATAACACAACGCTCAAACTCACTTAAATATTGATAACTTGCCATTATAGCCGCAGTAACCGATCTAGCTGCTGACCGCATCGCGTTACTCTGATTGGTTCCATACCTCGGTTATTTGCATACGCACGCCTATACCAGTTTTTTTGGCTCTTCAATGTATATAATCTCATGAAAACAGTTGAAGGTTGGCCAATATAGGTGCCCACTTGTAGAAATAAGGAAAAACAATTGCAAGTTACAAGCATAGACTACAGAAATATGTACGCTTCATTGTCCAAAAAATGCCACATATTTATATTTCCGAACGAATGCGATATTCTAAGGCGTATAAAAGCTTAGAATTTTAAATTGTATTAACTCCGCACCTTCGGCAGGAAACACATTCATTTTTTATAAAATTACATAGTACCAGACATAATATGAGTTCATGAATCCGTTAAGATATTCATAATATCGGTTATTAAACAATCCCAGTCCCTCATAAAGCCCAAACCTGCAGAGTTGCATATGTATGCTTGCAATATTTTAGTCTAGTCATGCCAATGTATCATAACCATAACCATGATAAATTTTCGAAAGGTTAAAAGAGGGAGCACATTAGCAATAAGATCGCGAAAAAAAAAATTAATATAAACACATATGTGCACATAAGGTTTTTAATCCATGCAAATAAAACAATCTTAGAAATGCAGGAGAGATTACTCAGGTAAGATTTCCTACTTAAATGTGTGAAATTGAAGTCATTTTTCGTCCGAATAAAGATCAACTTTGGACACTCACTGATACATTTTCCAAATATGCATGTGTAAGGCCGCTAAAAGTGGAACAATGCACACATCACCAAGGCCATAGTGTGTGTATTAAGTGAAGGGCGCGAAATGAAATATTTCTATCAGGTCCTATTGGAAAATACCGTTCAGTGATTCTCGAAACAACGTAGTATGTATTTCAAACATTGCTGATAAGAGTGCGCGCAGTAGGTATGCAATAAGATAATATAATGAGATTTAAGATAACTGATAATAATCATGAGGATGGTTACCGCACGCCAAATCACACCGCAATAAACATAATACATATTATTACATACCCATNTTGTATTCGAATTAATCATAAACTACACACTTTATTTTTAAGGTTTTCACAGATGTTTTTTAGCACGGAAAAGGTGGCATTATGGTTGTTTTTTGTCACCACGACATAGTTTTTTCTAAATACTTATTCCGTTAATAAAAAATTTGTTTCTGGAAATGTTGACTTATCCTTAAATTTGTGTAAATGTAAAATGTGTTCTTTGACATGTTACTGGCAGTGCTATTATTGATATGAATAACGAGTATTATTGATGTGATCAACGAATATCTAATTGTAAATAAATTTGCATTATTGTCTTGAAAATTTTGCATGCCAAGAAAATTGATCAGTGTTGTATGTTTGAAACAGGCGTCACAACCTCTTACATGGAGAAGTTACAAAGGNGCATGCCAAGAAAATTGATCAGTGTTGTATGTTTGAAACAGGCGTCACAACCTCTTACATGGAGAAGTTACAAAGGGATTACTGTGTCTATGGAAACTATCGGAATACAGAGAGCCAGAGAGCTTCGACAACTATATTGTGCCATTTTTCAGGAGGACCCTTCACTCGAAGAAAGATTGGAATTGCTTATCAGTCTTAAGTATAATGTAAGTTTAAACCTGTTATACAAAAGTTATGCCATTCCGTTGTAACCATAATCCAGTAAGGAGGATTTATAAGTTGGGTTGTACAGTGTTTCATCTGGAGTGTATTAAGTACTGATAAAACTTATCAATATTAAAGAAGACAATCTGAAAAATGTAAAAAGTTATCAATCAGCTGAAATTNTTAAGTACTGATAAAACTTATCAATATTAAAGAAGACAATCTGAAAAATGTAAAAAGTTATCAATCAGCTGAAATTAATATTTGTTATTTAAAACATTCGTTATTTTGTCAGTATTATACTGATAATAATTTTTAACATGTATTAATTCGGTTATACAAAAAAAAAAAACAAAATATTTTTAATATACATATGTTTATGTAATTATTTCAGGTGCATTTGTTTGCCTATGTTCTATATTTTCAAAACAAAATTGTAAAAACAATGACTATTAAAGCTAACAGAGAACTGAGAAACAGTTTCACGACTTAACCCCTTATGAAAACTCCAAATTTCATTTCATACCGCTGAACATGTCTTCTTTATCTTTTAGGAACATTATATTAAGAATTGACGAAATTATTGTCAATTAAAGTTAAATAATTGTATAATTGCACTTGATATATCAATACACAACATTAGATATATTCATTTTTTTTTCATGGACAACTGTTCGTTTATGTCTCTTAAACATAAGTCTTAGGTGTCAGCACAGCATTATATAAATAATCGTAAAAATATAACGCTTATACCTGTTTTCAGTGAATTTTTACATTTTACAATTGGTTTTTATTTCCCGGCTTTGTTTCAGACCCCGAGAAAACATATATTACACCTGTAAAATGCTTTTACTCTGACAGGTATGCCGACATGCAAATTAAGTGGCAAAATTGCTTAAATAGTTGAAAGGAAATTAAAAAAAAAATTATGGTTAATCGTGTTATAAGAATGGCAATATATTGTAATAAAATGGAATTTGGTGTCATTGTACCATGGAATTGTCTAGCCAGTGGCCCTTTTGGCTCAAACAACGTCCACGATACCCTCATTTTTGTGTGAGGTAAGCGTGGCGGATAGTGCATCTTTTCCGGTGGGTGTTTTCGTGGTACTCCCATTTCCCACGTCATTGCATTCAGCCGCTGCCCCATCATCGTCTCATAATTTCAGCCTCATCAGCTGTCAACATATTGCTGTTTAGTGCCAACCAAATCCTCTGAACACTTTTAACTCAACATCCACCAAATGCCACACGTTTTGAACAAGTAACATCGATAAATTTCTTGATACTTTGTGCTGAATGTTGTGCGAACATTATCAATTTAATACAATACAATAATTTAAGCAATTTTATCAAACGTTATTCTATTGCAGCCGACGTGATAAAATGTTTCATCTTTGCTTAGCTGAGACAGTCGAGGGTACAAAATTAAATAAAACTCTAAGAAAGAATCTGTTTTGGATAAAAATGCAAAAAATTGTGTTGAACTAATAATATTCGCAATCGAATGGGTATTAAACTGTTAATATTCTGTGTAGTTAAGCAATTAGAGATGCAGGGAATCAAATCTTATAAACTAAGGTAACACTTTGAGTTAAGTGATTTCATTAAAAGAGTCATGAGGATGGTGCAGAAGCTGCAGAAGTAGTATTTTAGCATAAATGGAACAAATTTAATGAATTAATTAATTTAATTTAAATATAAAATTTACTTAATAATCAGTTAAATTACTTAAATCGGTTACAAAGTTTAACAATTTACTGGAAAGAGAAATTGAAACACCCTAAACGAAGCACAGAAACATAATTAAACTCACTGGTGGAAGAAAAGCACAACACAGAAAGGCAGTAGTTTGCTTGTAACGCATTAACACTCTGTATTAAGTGTTGAACACAAAAAGATCATGAGGACTCTCATAGTTCAATAAAATGTGTTGTCTCTTTTGGTATTCAGGCAGGCAGTAACTTCATTATGCCTGGTGTTATACAAGTGCATAAGTAAATGTATTCATCCATTCCTATTCTAAATGCGCATTGAGTTCGGAAATGCAAATTGTAGATCACCGTCTTTAGAACTTACCATTCCAGCTGTTCCCTTTGTAGTCTTTTGGCGAATGGTCTTTTGGCATCAAAAGTTAATTTAGGTTGTCAGTAACTTGCACAGCTTTTCGAAACATGGCTGCATTGTGTGGTTGAGAACTGCTTTGCTGCAGAATATAATTCGACATATGCTGAATAAATGGCAGAACATGAGGTTTGAGGAGCACGTGTTCATACTGATTGGGTGACAATGTATCCTGCACAAACACAAAACATATTCTGCAGTCATAACTAATGACCATCCATATTCTAGCTCCAAGTGTATGGCCCCTATACTTTTTCATAATATGCTCTGGACGTAAACGGAACATTAGGATGTCATGTACACATGTGACCATCACTGCAACCTGGTGTGAAGTGGGAATTATCGAGGAAACATTACGATACCATTTTTGCGTCTAGTGTTTATGTTCTCTGCACCACAGACAATCTGCTAGATGATGGACTGGTAGCGATGATAAAATGTGAATCTGATATTGTTTGCTTGTACATGATGTTTTAAATGTTATTGGTATTTCGTGAAAAATATTATTGTTGTTATTTATGATGTATAGCTTACAGTTCTTATCATCGATGTTTGGCTTAATGTAATGTTTTAATACTGACCAGGCATATGCAGAGGAACCAAGCAGATAACTACGAGAGTTTCCACAATTTATGGCCCCCATTTGAACTGCGGCGATATCTATACAAAAATTGGTTGCTGACCTACAACGACCAGATAGAACCGCTTTCCAATCATGGGACTGCATTCATTTGTCTCTTAGCTTATTTATTCGATCAATAAAATAAACCAAAAACTAAACAAACTTTAACAATGACAAGTATCCAAAAGTCATGTCAGTATAGCTTACTTGATAGGGTGTACAGTGGGGTTGTAAGCGGCACTTTTCTCATTACTTGACTTCGAGAGAATTTGGTGCACATATCTTGTTGACTTTAAAATGTGTAGTGCGTTACCGAATGCCGACGAGAAAAACTTAACTAAATTGTGAAAAGCAAAAATGTTACATTTGAGGTAACATTCCCAGTTGTTATACAAAATAGGCTATGAAATATAAATAATAATTACTATATTTTGGCACATAAATCTAACAGCAGGTATTTCTAGCTACAAATGTAAAAGCTAGCAAAACCTACAAAAGGTAATTAATAGTAAAAAAAAATCCTGGTTAATGTGATACATATAAATTGCAATTTATCCATTACCGCATATATCAGTGGATGACAGTGTAATATGAAGCAAGTGTTTTCGCTAATAGCCTGTACCATTCAAAAATGTTTCCAATAGGTTTTGGCACATTGGTTTTTGAATTTTACGAAATTGGAAAATAAATTTCATTTCTGAATTCATGTATTGTAAGTTAGTACAGAGTTAGTAGTAGGATTATGTCGAAGCGGGCACAAGGAGATTTGGGGTTGGATTGGAATTGACATTTTCCATCTTGGACTTCGTCATGTCTGGCCATCTCAATTCCCTTTCCCTCAAAATTACCTGTAAGACTTTCACAAACGTCCGTGTCGACCATTGACAAAAATATCTGAAAAGCTTGCTCCACAACGTCGTTGAGTGCGTCCACACTGTGGCTGATGATCCACAAAATTAGTTCGATCATCAGACACATTGAGCAGTCAATAATATATAAACATAAAATAACCCACCTAAACGTCATTACCACCCACTTCACTTCCAACCCTCATTCCCATTACTCCCCATCTACCACAACACTGTACTCATTACCACCCCAGTAACATCCACGCCTCACACCCCATCACCCAGTCCCCATAAATATTCGCCTCACTAAACATATTGAGTCTCCCATACCCCCTATGCAAGCAACCCCTCCCATACACACCCACCACAACCTTCCCCATCACAAGACCTCGCTGTTAAGCGCGACCAAATTCTCTTCTTTACCACCTTCCCTGTCCCTTTCCACACCACCAAACACCACATCTATACATTCTCCTCTGTTAATTCCCCAACACTTCCCCTCTGCCACCACCTCACCAAACCTGATTCCCCACCCCCATTCACCAACCTACCAAAACCCACTACCCTCACTCCACTGCTGCCCCATTATCCTGCTAATATGATGAAATATCCCATTGCAGTCAAGTGCTGAAAAATGAACTTTAAATGTGGTACACTTAAGCATCCAAATTGGCCATGGCACATTAATAAGTGCCAATATCGAATTTTTGATTTATTGGAAGTACTGTTTTGTATATTTGTTTATAAATTATTCACATTTTAAATTTTTTAATTATGCATTTATGGCTTAGAATATTATATTTAAAAAATACAAACGAAATTAAAATTGTTTTATTTAAATTTATTGTTAGTTGCATTTTGAAAACTTTTAAAGACAAATATAAAACAAGTAACATATCATAGAACTCTTTTTTCCATTAGGATCTCAACAAAAACAACAGAAAATACGACTATGTGCCTATTTCCAAAGCCATTTTGAATTTTCATATCCTATTTAAATAAATATGCAGTTTTCATGCCCAACCCAAGCTAGTTTAATGTGAAGCGACCACATTAACTAAAGTCGTCTTGTACATAATCATGAGAATTCACAGCATCTACTATTGTTTTATAGGTACATGTGAATTTAATTTTAGAACTGTTAGGGCCATGCTTTTGAAATTCAGTTTGAAAACATAATTTCCAGCCACGAGAAAGGATTGATGCCACGATAAGATTAACAACCTTTTATAGACACAGTGGAAGCTATTCGGTTATATTTTTAAAAATAGATTGGCTTCATAGTGTTTAATTTAATTAAATAATGTTCTTTATATGTATATTTAAAACCCTAGACCACTGTATTTTAAGTAGTAAAGAAATTTTTCCGAAATTGTTTCCAATTTTAATTTTTTTTAATATTTTTTTAAACAGTTTCAATATTTTTATTTAAAGAATTATTAAAAATTTTTTTATGTTTTGGATTTTTAAGGTCAAAGTCGCAGGGGTCAAGGTTAAACATCACGGTTAAAGTCATCGACATCCAACAAGGCGGACAAGATGGCCGCCGGCCGACCCAAATGACAGAGCATGAAATGCTTCGAGCTCCAATGCTCAATGCACTGAACTTCAAATTTTCCTTCTACTAGTATACATGCAAGAACCACCAAAGTGATGCTTTAGTGATAATTTATGGAATAAATCGCATTTAAATACATCGTGCATGAAAAATATAATGTGGGCTGTTACACACCTCTTGGTCGGTGAATAAAGATGGTATAGTTAGATATGGGTCCACAGTTCGAATAACGACCCGCGTTTCGGACAATTTTTAACGAACTTTGTGCGTAATCTCTGTCCTCTTGCGTGCTTATACGCACGTGATACATCGATTTAAGTAATCTCCAAAGACGAGTTACGGTGTAGGGAACTGAGTTTNATGCAAGCAACCCCTCCCATACACACCCACCACAACCTTCCCCATCACAAGACCTCGCTGTTAAGCGCGACCAAAATCTCTTCTTTACCACCTTCCCTGTCCCTTTCCACACCACCAAACACCACATCTATACATTCTCCTCTGTTAATTCCCCAACACTTCCCCTCTGCCACCACCTCACCAAAACTGATTCCCCACCCCCATTCACCAACCTACCAAAACCCACTACCCTCACTCCACTGCTGCCCCATTATCCTGCTAATATGATGAAATATCCCATTGCAGTCAAGTGCTGAAAAATGAACTTTAAATGTGGTACACTTAAGCATCCAAATTGGCCATGGCACATTAATAAGTGCCAATATCGAATTTTTGATTTATTGGAAGTACTGTTTTGTATATTTGTTTATAAATTATTCACATTTTAATTTTTTTAATTATGCATTTATGGCTTAGAATATTATATTTAAAAAATACAAACGAAATTAAAATTGTTTTATTTAAATTTATTGTTAGTTGCATTTTGAAAACTTTTAAAGACAAATATAAAACAAGTAACATATCATAGAACTCTTTTTTCCATTAGGATCTCAACAAAAACAACAGAAAATACGACTATGTGCCTATTTCCAAAGCCATTTTGAATTTTCATATCCTATTTAAATAAATATGCAGTTTTCATGCCCAACCCAAGCTAGTTTAATGTGAAGCGACCACATTAACTAAAGTCGTCTTGTACATAATCATGAGAATTCACAGCATCTACTATTGTTTTATAGGTACATGTGAATTTAATTTTAGAACTGTTAGGGCCATGCTTTTGAAATTCAGTTTGAAAACATAATTTCCAGCCACGAGAAAGGATTGATGCCACGATAAGATTAACAACCTTTTATAGACACAGTGGAAGCTATTCGGTTATATTTTTAAAAATAGATTGGCTTCATAGTGTTTAATTTAATTAAATAATGTTCTTTATACGTATATTTAAAACCCTAGACCACTGTATTTTAAGTAGTAAAGAAATTTTTCCGAAATTGTTTCCAATTTTAATTTTTTTGAATATTTTTTTAAACAGTTTCAATATTTTTATTTAAAGAATTATTAAAAATTTTTTTATGTTTTGGATTTTTAAGGTCAAAGTCGCAGGGGTCAAGGTTAAACATCACGGTTAAAGTCATCGACATCCAACAAGGCGGACAAGATGGCCGCCGGCCGACCCAAATGACAGAGCATGAAATGCTTCGAGCTCCAATGCTCAATGCACTGAACTTCAAATTTTCCTTCTACTAGTATACATGCAAGAACCACCAAAGTGATGCTTTAGTGATAATTTATGGAATAAATCGCATTTAAATACATCGTGCATGAAAAATATAATGTGGGCTGTTACACACCTCTTGGTCGGTGAATAAAGATGGTATAGTTAGATATGGGTCCACAGTTCGAATAACGACCCGCGTTTCGGATAATTTTTAACGAACTTTGTGCGTAATCTCTGTCCTTTTGCGTGCTTATACGCACGTGATACATCGATTTAAGTAATCTCCAAAGACGAGTTACGGTGTAGGGAACTGAGTTTTAAAACCCGAAAATATAAAAAATATTAATTTTCTTTCGGACTCAGTAAAAATGTGGTAATTTTTCCCAATTTTTCAAAGACTGTATTAGGAAAAAAGAATAAATGGGGATTGTAAGTTTTAGGGAAGATAAGAGGTTCGCAATTTGATTAATGACCCGAGTTTTAGAAGCATGTTAGCAATGTTCGTACATCCTATGGTCAAAATGCACGGCGACATCAGAAAATCACCTGTATGAATAGTCCTTTTCGCATGAGAAAACATTACGACAATAACCATATTAAGTTTATGCAAGATGATATATTGAATAACCACATCAAGAAATGTAAGGATTCGTATTAAGCAAGTGTTGCCACCAATACCACCTGCTGTATCATTGGGTACTTATTACACATGCGATCGTGATGAGACAGTTAATGCTAAAGATGGAATGTGTTAACTATTTTGTGCAGTGCTGTTTTGTGTGGAATGTACACTTGCCAGACTATACCGTGAAATCGATTAACTTCAAAATAAACGGCCATCATCTCTTAATACTGATGACCATACAACTTCTGCTACAGAGAAAAGTAAACTTCATATTGAGGACGAAACAGGGTGTGAAGATAACCACGAAGGCAACATTGATGAAAATAAACATAAAGACAGTGATGATGCTGGAGACGATAGCAATTTTCTCAATACACTGACACAGCACTCTACCCCGTTTGCTGCAACGAGCGACATTAAGAAGTGAGATACGCTGAGAACACTGGCTACATATTTTCCAAAAACCCGAATAAACTTGTTGATAGACTCTGACATTTATCGCTTTGCAGTAAGGTGGATATATCTCGCACACTAACGAGATATTATCAATCAATATAGAACTGAAGGTCAGGGATTTTTTCGCATAATATGATGAACTCCTTTCTTCTGAAATAGTCTTTACAAAGTATATAAAAAATGCTTTTTAAATATTTTTTCTTTATTTTGTGTCTTAATATTTTCCCCTCACAATTTCAATTGGTTCTATGAGTACACGTTTACGTAAGTATAGATCCACATAGAGAATATTAATGAAAATTTTACGTATAAAGATGTCATTAATAGTTGACTACATTCAAAACAGTAATGCAGTCGTCAAATGTGTGTAAACCTCTGGTGAATTAATGTTTTTTTTTAATGTGTATGGTGGGAGCAAACGACAAACCCGTGGATTGATTAAGTGTTGATGATTGGTCCAAATATTAGGCGAAAGATTGAAAGATTGATGGAAAGATTGCGAGTTTGATCGAAATATTGACAGTATGAATGTGAGATTGGTCGAAAAATCGGTGGAAAGATTGCGAGATTTATCGAAATAGTGATGGAAAGATTGCAAGATTGACTGAAAAATTGGGCGAAAGATTGAAATATTGATAGAAAGATTACGAAAAATGTATGGGAAGATTGTAATATTAATGGAAATATTACGAAAAATGTATGTAAAGATTGAAATATTGCGAAAGTGATCGATAGATTGATGAAAAAATTGGAAGATTGTTGAACTGATCGAAATATTCGACGACTGATGTATTGATGTCAAGAGGAGCATGTACGATAAGACTGTTTATCACCCATGCTTAGCTCATACATTCCAAGTCTCAAGAGTCTAGCAATATTGGTTCGTAATCCATAATGTGCCTATAAAAGTGTTGGTAGATGCTGATCCATACCATGATATAACATACTTGTGTAGATGGTTGCTACTCGTTTGATTGGCTTAGATTGGTCATGTATACAAATATATTTTAAAAATATGAGTTAGAAATCTATGTCTACAAAACAGTCGAGGCACTGAATAATGTGCTGATTGTGATATAAGTAGTGTTATAATTAAACTTCAAG
Source organism: Clitarchus hookeri (assembly GCA_002778355.1). Taxonomy (NCBI): domain Eukaryota; kingdom Metazoa; phylum Arthropoda; class Insecta; order Phasmatodea; family Phasmatidae; genus Clitarchus; species Clitarchus hookeri. Next base: position 20,961 of record NQII01015625.1, read on the forward strand.
AGAGGAGACCGGAAGGTAAGTAACTGAATGAGAGACATTTACATGTTTCTGTAAAACTCTATAAACAATTTTTGTACCAATTAAAATAAATTAAATTTTTTTAAATAAATTATTTTTATTTTTATGTAATTTTTAAAACCGAATAATAAACAGAGATTTTGGATGAATTCTTTTTGTGCTCATCGTTATATACTCCTGGTTTACTGTAGCTGCATTCAAGCTATGTATTAAATTTCAAAGCCCATATCTTTCACATCCTCTGTAAGTTGATTTATTTAATTTTTTTTCAGAGATTACAGAAAGAAACACTTATCTTTCGTCGAAGTTATCAGATTCGGTGCATCACATGTTTTATAAGGTGATTGCTTTTGGGAGAAAGCATTTATATTTGGCTTCATGTTTAAGATTACTTTCTAATGCTGCGATATTTTACCGGGTGATGATTTGGTTGGTTTAGATTATGATTCACCAGTCGAAACTTTACTGGGGCCATCAAACAGTTTATATCTCTTTTCACATCGATATGCCATGTAAATTGTACTCCTTACACATGCACTATTTTCATGCCTTTATGCTGAATAAGCATTTGTGAAAGTCATATCACTGTAGTTGCACGAATGTCTTAAAGGAACCAACGAACTGCCCATGGGNTTTTATGCTGAATAAGCATTTGTGAAAGTCTTATCACAGTAGTTGCACGAATGTCTTAAAGGAACCAACGAACTGCCCATGGGACCCAATCTGAAGTTGTCTGATTAGATTATTTTCCAGTTTACAAATTATCATTTACCATCACAACAGAATTCCGATTCAATGTTGGACAGTAACATTTAGCAACGGTGAAGGAAGATCGTTCACGTTGCGAGATGACTTTTCANAATTCCGATTCAATGTTGGACAGTAACATTTAGCAACGGTGAAGGAAGATCGTTCACGTTGCGAGATGACTTTTCAGGACGTCACTTAGCCAACCAAACTGCGATTTGCATTTGGCACATGCAGAAGTATCATACCCCCCTATATTCTGAATACAGTCGATCTCATGATGTCAAGAATTGCTGCTGTTAGAAAATTTCCTCTCACAGTAACAGAACAAACAATTTACGGGAATATGTTCCATCTTCGCCGTCCGAATATCAACTAAGACATCGAGTTTCGACTTATTTATATATGTATATATTACATAGGTATATTTAAAAAGACCTATGAAATGTTGCCTCTTAAGTAGGTAATCCGAAAATGAAATAGTAAAAATATTGTTTTGTTTTTAAAAGTAATCTAATAATGATATTGCTTTAAGAAACATAGTGGCAGATAAAATTGATCAAATAATGCACAAAATAAANAAAAGTAATCTAATAATGATATTGCTTTAAGAAACATAGTGGCAGATAAAATTGATCAAATAATGCACAAAATAATATTTATCAAACCAAAGAACAAATATTTGCTAAAAACATTAATAAGACAAAAAAAAAAAAGGACACGTGTATAAACAATGGAAAGTAAGGAGGATATACACGAAGTGCATGCATAAATTGAAATTGCATGGGATTATAAAGAAACCCACCAAAGACACCACTCTAGAAAAGTAAAGTATAAAACAGTAAAATATTAACATAAGAATTCAGTCCGGGAAGAAAAAACATAAATGGCAATATGTGAAAACACTTATTCTGAAAGGACTCTGTAAATAACCTGCTCAGGTATACACTAGTATTAGAAAATCACGCGACTTTCATCATTCACATCAAGACATGCACAATATTTAGGCATACTAGGCGATGTCTTTTTATTCGTCTTGTATGTATACTAATTACATGGCACGAGAAATATGTAACGAACAGACACACTATTTATTTCCTTCCTATTCTAACAGACAAATATTTTAATGCGTGTTCGTCTTTATATTAGAGTTATATTGATAAATTTTCTGCACCTGCAGTTGATGCGAAATCCTGATATATACAGCGAACTGATAATTGATCAACTGTAGGAACAATACTGGTGGAACCCACAAACCCCACATTTCCATAAAGGAGGTACATGCCTCTTTTCAGGAATAGAGATGTCCATTTAGAAACGGGAATTAATGACACCGAGATTTGACTCATATATGAAAAGTGAAAACACAATGTCTGGTCCTCTTAATATTTTCAACAATTTTTTACTCTACCACCCATGAATAAATTTCGATATTCAGAATACCCCATATAAAATGATCCCAACTCATTATCGAGTCCAAATTCCTTAAAGATATGGAAAGGTCGGTCACCTAATGCTTTAGACCAAAAATTTCAATTTTTGTAGCCATATGAACAATAACTTCATCGAATAACTTTAAGAGTCACCCAGTCGTCCCAAATTACTTGCCATACTTCGAATAATCAATTGTCTTCGCTCCACCAACATAAATAATTCGGCTCTAATTATACCCTTTTTTTCAACCCTTCCAACCCAGCCACCCACTTATTCTCCCCTCTCATCACCCTCCCTCCTTCACCTGTGTCAGTACAGAGTGCTAGTACCTCAAGTTTCCAGCATGAACTACTAGAGTGCACCTATACCACACATTCTTGATCCCCTCACCAATACTATGTCCTCCACAATTTTCCCTCCATTGCCCACATATACCAGTGTATAAAAGGCCTCGGCACCCATCTCCTGCCTACTGCTGCCATCATCGTTACCTATTCGAGTTGATTGCGTTAAAGTACACAGTACATTTATCGTCAAAAAATTTTCTCATTACCGGGCACCAGACGATTGGATATCGTCCCAGTTGACAGAAAATAATTTTGGCTATCGCTCGAGGCCCTAGATTTGGAAAACGAACTCGCTTTCTGCAGAAATAGTTCCTGCTGATGTACACATACCACGAACATCGGTATGTGAAAAAGAGTCTACCAGAATACCTAGAGCAGGACAAAGATATTCGCGACTGCCTGCCATGCAAGGTGTGCTTCGAGGGCTGCACCACCTCAATTTTGGACATTCCACAATCCTGCGGCTGGTGCAAGGCGCATCGCAGCAGTAGCCGCCCTTGTCACATCCTCCACCATAGTCGAAAATTTGTCTCCTAGAACTTTCAACACCTCCACTGTCCACAGCACCACACTGGCCACTATAATATCACAAATGGGGGTTCCAGCCATGAGGAAGGATCTACAATACAAAGAAGAAACAGGAATGAGTTTGGAGACCACGCGACTGCTGATCTGAGATATTTGACCACATCATGTATCCGGCCCAGCACCGATGTCAAAGGTCACCCCCTAACCTTTGCAATATGCAACGATTTGCTTCCAGCATTTGAGGTCGCCACACAGACCTCTGACTGCATCAGCAGCAGTTGGTTGACGCTTGCCACAGCTAATCCCATCGTGACACCACTAAAATCTACACTGAATGGGTGGTGTAAACATGCTCATTCGAGCCAGGTATGGTTAAGTGTTATCCCAATGCCATCCCGCAATTCAATTGTGTGGAGTATTGTCAAGGCGATCCTTGGTATAAATATGCCAAGAAGAACAGAGAAGCCTGCGATGGTGTGTGTCATCCCACCTCTACTATGCCCTTGTACCTGCCTACAAACCGAGCATCAAGAATGCCGAAATAAATTAAAAAGTTTATTTTATGGACAGAAACCGATGATATGGTCAAATCTGTGCAGTGTACATGAGGCCCAACATAGCCTTTCGATGCAGCACCAATGAACTATTTGAGCTGAAAATAGGCGAAATCATCGTTATTAAAGTAGACATCCAATACATCGAGTACTAAATATGACAAGGACGCCAGCGATTCATGCGATGGCGAGATGCATAGTCTTTTACAGCACGAAGAAGCAAATGCGGTCATGTTAGACAAGCGGACGACGACATGCCACAGCCTGAATTACTAGATCGAGACAAAGCTCGCCAGATGAGAATATGGAAGGAATGTGAATGTGAAAAACTACTGATTGTGTGGCCTTTACAAAGGGCGAGTTAAATTTTTTTTTTTAAATGGCTGAAATTAATTTTGTTTTTTATAAAGTGTAAGCATTTTGACGACAAAAATTGTTGAGAAACACATTCAAATGTGTGTGTTTGAGCGAAAGCAATATGGAAACATGTGAAAAAAATAAGAAAAAACCCATAATGACGACAGAATTTATATATATGCTCAGTCATATCGAGGCATGTATGGAAAAATATACTGCCATATTCTGTTTTGTAAAAAAAATACAGCTTGATGGACACTCGATCAGGTTTTAATAATTGGTTGTAAAATAAAATGTGTATAAAATTTAAGAGAATATATGTGTATGTGCAAAAATAGATTATATTAATAGCTATGAAAATATTAACATTTCCACAAATCATTTGTATAATACCATTTCACAAAAATATATCAATTTATTTAAACATCACAAGGCACATATTAAAGGAAAGTTAATGGTGACAAGAAAATGCTCAAGTCTGAAAGAATCCTTGCCAAAGAGGTTACTTTCAGTCCTGCACCAGCACATCATCATGTAGAGTTCACATATGTTCATACATAAGAAGAGCAGCATTATCATTTTCACATGTTCTCAACTGCACAGTATCTGGTAACAAGAAGATGCACACTGGCATGCATATATGTTTCAATGCTGTTTTACTAGGTCTGAAACTGCTCAACTTAGGATAACTGCAGTCCACACACACACACATGTGCATGCATATGTGCTACTAGTACAATGCTTTTTTCTCACATCCACAATTACTTGTTGTCGGGTAACTATGAATTCTGCACATGTGCTCACATGAGATATGCAGAGTTAGCATTTGTCAGCCACACTCCTCATACATCTCGTCACCCAAACAAGGGTTTCATATGAAGCCGCTCGCAGCCACAGGTTTTTAGTGTCATAGATTAAAAAGGGTTGCACCCGAACAGGTCGTCAAAAACACCAAAGTGAGCGAAGCAGTTCCATTCAGTACGTTATAAGCGTGATCAGGCATACTTAAGAAATACATCACATCTTCGTTGCTGGCAAGAATAACTGTTGTCAGGCGCATGTGAAAGACAGCCCATTTTCCAGGCTTGCAAAAGACCATGAGCAGTTGCCTTGGTTCGTACTGCCAAGTGAAAAGTGCGAAAATCTCCACTGATACATGCCAGTTCCATCGCCATGAGACCTCATTTGGCGAAGATGGAAGCAAAGCAACCATCTTCATCTTCGCGAGAGACAAAGCTGAGGTGTCAAGTTTTTTGTGCTGAAGAAGTTCTTCCTTCACCAATCAGCCAATCGACACTCGTCATGTTTAAGAACGTTCTCGCACGGAATGGACATGTGGGATTTACTAATAGTCCATCTATATATTACATTTACAAAATACGATGGTTCCTCATCGTCTCACTTTCATTTATCTCAAAAGTTTACAATGAATATATCCTTCCTGTCCAAAAGAAAGAGTGTGAACCGAAGGTTGATGGCCACATCTCATTCTAAGTGCTAATCATTGATATATTGTTCAATAAATCCATACATGCATGATATTATGTACCTGGAAACATATGAATTGCTATGTGTTTCCATCTGCTGACTCGTGGGAGTTGCTTTTTGTCCGCTCATTATTAATTGGCTATCAAGGATTAAATTTTTGAGTAACCACCCATTGCAACACATTTTCTAGGATTGTTAGTGACTGGAGTGTGTTGTGGCTCTTTGAGTTTTCGGTCCTGTACCTGCCTAGATCTATGCGAGATGATCATAAATGAGAGGACGTCTCACCTCTAATTTTATTTTACAAAAGGGAGCTCACACAAATTGGGAGTGTAAGGTCTTATTAAATCGGGATTTTTTTTTATATGTTGCCACATTTTGGGTTTCTCGGTATATTCAGTTAGAAGATTGCCTTGCAACACATGCTTATTTCTGGCTTGGGAATGATGTGCAGAGTTTCATAGCCCGCTTTCTGTATGTGCAGAATGCATGGGCGCCTTTCGAACTGCGGGTTTGTGGAGTTTTGTTTGCCATTTTATGGTGAAGCAAGTAAAAATATTTTAATATCCTAAGCAGCCAATAACANGGGTTTGTGGAGTTTTGTTTGCCATTTTATGGTGAAGCAAGTAAAAATATTTTAATATCCTAAGCAGCCAATAACATTATTACCTGAAAATTGTATTCGTTAGAGCATAATTGCTTTTGAAAACATTAAATCAACCTCAATTTAAGCCAATTTTACCATAAGATGTTCAGGATAATGCCCTGCCATTGTAGTGCATAATATATCTTTATAAATGTTATTCCGTTCCTAATATTCTAAGTAATGATTGCCATCGTGCAGGGTTACCATTGAAGGAATTATTTCATCGATGAATTTCGGGGATGTTGTACCCCTGGGTTACAGAATTTTTTTTTCGAAGGTGTTATTATATTGCATAGTATGGTCTTACATGAAAGTGTGCTGTAATCCCAAACAGGGCACAGCCGGCGATGTGTGGGA
>NQII01015626.1:0-15611 GCA_002778355.1 Clitarchus hookeri
TTATTAATTCAGGCGTGCGCAGCGGCCATACAGCTCGCAATTTCTTAATATCTGACGGTGTATTACCAGAGACCCTTGGGCCGTCGGCCGAACGACCCAAATAATCTCATTAGCTCACCGTAGAGCTATGGCGCCGGGCAATTTATAATCATTACATTACAGCTCTGGTATACGATCGCGTCAAACCAAACAATCAATCAAAAGTATATAAATATAATTTTAATGTAAGGATTTTTAGGGATACAATTATTTTGCAAAGGTATAAATACTATGTCTTCTCGACACAATAAAAAGGTTGAGTGCCACATACTTTTTAGCAAGCTGTAATCAGTTTCAAGAGTGCGGCATACAGTAATTTTCAGTGCGCTTCAATCCATTTTTAGTATCTTATTGCATGAAAGTAGGAGCAGTTATTAATTAAATATTATTTTAACTCAATGTCATATTAATTGTACGCAATATATTTCAAACCAGAGATGTTTTGAACCTGTGCGAAATAAAAAAATTACTTTTAAAAGACTTGAGAGGTACACTTTTGTGATACACTAGTGGAATAGGCAACTGTGCTGCCATCTGTTGCCCAGAATGCGCAGCTTGCTTCAGAAGCCATGCTTCTATGAAGAAACTCTTTTTTCGTATGTAAAATACAAATATTTACACAAATTCCCCAGGCTTTATATTTTCAGCGAGCTCTCTATATATTTTTAACGTAACCTTTTCCAATGTGCATTGATTCTGCTTGTTAATACTTTTGATTCAGCATGTAATCTCCAAGCTTTTGTGAAGCCGGCTTACCGTTTTGGGTTTTGTCTGTCCCCTCCCACTCCAGGTGCAAGGTAAAAATAAATGCAATTTATTTTGGAAAACCAAACCACGCATCGTTTTGCGATAGAAACATTTTAATAATATTTATCTTAATATGATAGATTGTCATCCAGGTATACTCGGTACCATGGTTTATTTATAAAAAACCATGTTGTGTGTACACACTGTAACTACCCAATCTCACTCTTGTGATGAGCTGACTGAACTGTCACTTGCAATTAGAGTCGTGGGGCTAGGTGTGTATTTAAAAGCATGACCTACATCTGTGGAGCATCATTTGTTAGAGATGGTGAATTTGGTGTAAAGTCAGCTCATCGGCAAATGCCACCTTGCCTCCTTTCATTTCCTTTTGACAACCTAGCCTATGGTTATATATAAACTCGGCGAAGACAATGTTACTCATCGCTTACATTCAGTCGGGTTAGTCGGCTCAGAGTCGCTATGCATAATCTCGGTCGCATAAACCGCAAACCATAATGAATTTAGATCTGCAAACTCTAAAATTTATAACTTTTATCTTATTTCTTACTCTCTTTTCACCCAGCAGTATATATGCATGAAAAACAGGGTGTGGTGTGTTTAAAATTAACTATTTCTGTAATATTTTTTAACTGACGAATTCCCAAAATCCATTCATTCCGTGTATCCGTATGGTAAAGGTATGGTACCTGAAGAACATAATATGATCTGGCTGTACACAGCGAAGATTAATGCAATATGAAGTTGTTTATTTTCTGTGGGTTGTGTGATTTGTGGAGTTTTTTACTGTTTTTAAAAACCCAAGCGTGTATTTCACTGGTTTACTCTTTATATAGAGAAGCTTCATTAAGTTACAATTACCATAGTAATGTCTGCTATATTAATTTCTCCAGTCCCCATTTGGGAAGATAAAAATTTTAGTTATTGAAGTCCGAATATATTGCCTCACTTTTCAGTATTAATATTATAGGTGCAATAAGCAAACAGCCAATTAAGCACCAAAATTACATTTACTCCTGTGTGTGTGTGCGTGTGTGTGCGCGCTTGTGTGCATGCGTGTGTGTTTTTTGTGCATGTGCGTACATACACAGGCACACACACACACAATGTTCCTGAATGCGTGCATAAGAGCCACACCATGTGAATCCTGAGTGAAAATGGAGGCAAAAATATTAATGGCAAAATGTTGTACAATGACATCTTTAGGTGCACAATGTGGCAACAAAACACGTGTAATGACGCAGTATTCATAATTTTTCGGGACACGGGTGTAAAATTCTTTCGTGTGTTTGAAGCTTTGGAAAGCTTCTTAATATTTTTATCGGGTTCAAGTTTAAAGCCTTGGTGGCTCGTTTCCCGTGTTAGTTTATCCGGCAGACGTGTGCGTTTGTAGGTTATCGGGAGGATGTTTGCCGTGTTACGTTTTATCAGTAGTCCTGGTTACAGTTTCCGTTTCGAACTTTGGTTTTTTGGGGAAACGTCAGCATTAATTAGATTAGTTCGTTTCGGTTAACAGCGACATCGACAAGTTTTATTTCCCCCGGCGCAGTTTTAATGCGTCAACAAATTTTATACGAAACGAGAGGTTAGGTTTATCTGGATCAGGCAACGTCGACAGGTTTTAGTTCCTCCAGAGCAGTTTCAGGCAACGTCAACAAGTTTTTGTTGTACGAGAGGTTCGTTTCTGTTGACAACGCAGTATCGATAACGTGTTGAGAGCGGGACACGTGCAGTTTTAGATGACGCTGCTGGCAGATGCCAGGCGCTTATCTCAGGAGAGGGGGGTGATAGGCAGCACAAAAAGAGGCGTCTGTCTGTCGCCCTAAGAGCAGTCTTATTCAAGTCAGTTGTCAGGGAGAGTTACTTCGGGGCAGTCTCCCGTGAGGGCAGGTCAGAACAGTAGTCGTCGTAGTACAATGATAGTNGAGCAGTCTTTTTAAAGTCAGTCGTCAGAAGAAGGTACTTCGGGGCAGTCGCCCGTGAAGGCAGGTCAGAACAGTAGTCGTCGTAGTACAATGATAGTCTAGGTCGCGTCGTGTGCGACGTGAACCCCCACATCGGCCACTATACTTTATTATTTTATTTCTCTGCCGGTGTGGGAGGTAGCAAAATATATTTATTTTTAAGCAAGTTTTGAGACAATAACCGGTAAACTACTGTGGCGCTGTGTCTGTACTTTTATATTTATCGCAAGAGAGGTTTGTACTCTGCATACTAAATCTCCGTCTGTGAACAGTGTGGCTGAATGTTAAATAAATATATATAGATCAAACTAATCTGGAACTTCTTTCTTAAGTAACTGGTGTTCAATTAACTGAGTCTCGTGTTTCTACCTCTGAGCAAGCCGTGGCATTATTATAAATACCGAGTGTAACAAGTGCCGAACGTAACAACATGGCGCCCACCCTTTGAGGCTGCAGTAATATTATTATAAATATCGCTTAACGTAACAGGCCCGGGAACATTACACACGGAGTTAGTCCCCTCGCGTGCTCAACTGATATCGTACTACCACTGGTTTGGCCATCATATTATGGGCGCGGGTTCAAATCCTGCCCACTTCTAAAATTTGTTCAACGCATGATTGATGTAACGTATTGGCCATTGTAGAAATGAGGGGACTAACTCTGTGCTGTGTTGCCTCATTGTGCTTGAAAAATGACAACATACGACATTTTGCCATCAATATTTTTATCTCAAATTTTGCTCAGGATTCATGTGGTGTGGTTCTTATGCATGCATACTGTGACATTCTGTATGTATAGATCTCTTTTTCTCTTTCCCCCCACCCCTCAACATAAACCTTACTGCTTTCTCTCCATCCCTTTATCTCTCACAGTATATTTGTATACTTGTTTCTACCCAGTAACCTGACAAGAGACAAGTCAATGCAGGCTGAATAACGGTGTTTGTATGTCCTGAAACAATGGTAAGGAGAAGATTTTTTAAAACCCATATTGTTTCTACAGCTTGTATAAATGGTATCAGCGATTGTTCAGAAGTTGGAACCATGATATTTTTTAGTAATGGACATTTTATATTGGTTTCGGGCCAAGCATGGTAAACTGCAATTGCAGTATTGTGATACAAGCTTTTTTCTGTAATAACGCTTCTTATGTCAAGGGGTAAGGCAGTAGTTATTAATATTCTGTGAGGATTTTGATTGGAAATTTTTTGTATCTTCTTAATTGGACTGACACTAAGCTGTGTGTTTACAAATCAACTTCTTTACAGCATTTACAAATTTATGGGGCTGTTTCAGGGATCACATGCAGCCAGTCACATCAAGTTGACGTATTGATCTCTCATGATAACGTAACACTACAACTATGAGAATGTTTGTTTGATGTTGCAACTGTTACCTTTTCTCAGGTGAAAATGTATTGATGTCATATGAAGACTATTTCTCAGCTTCTTCCCTAACTTTGAGGAAAAATAACAATGGTTGTAATTGTAAGAATCATATTCCTTATCGAAATGGTTCCAGGTATTGTTTTGTCTACTTCTTTCGAACCATGTGAAGTAATATTAGTGCTTCATTTTGGAAATTGTTTTTTCAGTACTTCTTTGAACGTGTGTAATATTAACTATCTCTATTCATCTGCATGCATTTTATAGGATGTAATTTTGTAATTTTTTAAAATTTTTATTTATATATTTTTTTGTGAATTTATGTATGTGAGAGAAATTCTTATTTAAAAAAGTGTTATTTTTGAATGAGTTACTACATTGTAAGTTAAATATGATTTTAAAGTAGCCACAATTTAATATTTACAGTAATTAATTCCTGAGAACCCTATAACAAGTAGTGTAAATGTACTATTCTGTACAGCCGGTCGCTTGCCTTAAAGAAAGGGCCTACACTGGGTCGTAAGTGTAATTTTTGTATGTTTTGTACTTTTCATTACAATGAATTTTATTCTCGGTCACATTCAACCTAGGTGCTCCATCACAACATTTCTTCAAGTATATTTGCTATCATAATAGATTACGTTGGTTTACTTTTTACAAACTATTTTCCTTCACATCACAAAATAGGTTGATACTGTTGAACAACTACTATTTTAGAAAAATAAAACTAAGATAAATTTCTTAGTACTATATGTATGTGGTATAAAATATTTAAAATCATGACTATACTCATATTTGTGTGTTTTATTAATGCAATTGTTATATTGCTGTTTGACAACAATTATAGAAAATCTTGTGCTTTATACTATTTTTCTGAAAGCAAATATTTCCAACTGTTAATGTGGAATGAGTACATATATGTGATACACAATTTAATTTCCCTACTTATGAAAATACAGTAATAGCTTTTTGCTTGCATCAAGTAATGTCCCTGTCTGGTTTTTTTTTTAATAGTTGGTGAAAGTACAACAGCTGAAAACTGTTTCATGTAAACATGTCTTACCCTTTCAGGTGTATATTGTTTTGAGTGAGAAAGGGAAGCAGGTCAGTTTTCTCCCCCCTTCTATTACAAGCCTAAAGAACATGTACCTTGGGCTGTTCCTAACCTTTCCATCACCTTGACCCCCATGTTCATTTTCAAAACATCACATTTTGCATACATACAACTTATGTTTTGGTTTTTTGTTTGGTAAGATGTTATTCATTTTTTAATTTTTCTATTTGCAGAACACGTTTCTTGGTGATCAGAGTCCATAACTTACCTCCATGTTAAATTGGGTTGTTGTTAATTGATAATCTTTCCAGCAATGAGTAGCATAAAATTACAATGTATCAGACTGAAATTTAATATTATTTATGCTTCGAATCTCAAACCAAAACACCAGTTTTTTAATAATATAAATTAACTTGCACTGATATTGAGCACATTCATGTAATTGAAATTTGATGTTTCAATATTTTTCTATGCTGACGTTTTAACAGAGCATTTAACCTTGACTACAGTGAAAAAAAAAAACCGTATTTATGAATGTACATTTAATGTATCTGCACATACATATTTAAGTTGTAAGCACAAATTAGATGTTTTTAAGTACATTTTTTGCTTGAATGTGTATGGTTGATGAAATTCAGGTACCGGTAACCAAAATTTCAGCTACAAAGAAAGAGCAACCAAAAATTATATTATTTCAAACAAAACTGTAATGTATTATTTTAAGTATCAGATATTCATCATTGTTGATATGTCATTTTACAATGTAAGGGCTGTATTTGTATTTGATTGTAGGTAATAATTTATTTAACTCAATCCATCATTTGTTGGGCATGAATCTCAGCTCATTATGAAAGGTACTGTTTATAATAAAATTTCATAGATGTATATGAAGGTGAAAGGAATGATGAATATAAACTTATGATAATCATTAAGGAGTTCCAGTGTTCTAAAATGGTAAAATATTAATAAAGGTACAGTATATTTTAATTCTGGTTTTGTAATTGTGATTTAACTGTAATGTTGATTGACAATGATGTGCATCAATAAAAGTACAACAAGAATTAGTGTGTTTTTTTATACAGTGCTCCTCATGATGGTACATACTCATACTGAAATGAACATTTTTAGTTTTAAAGAAAGCAGTGCTCATTAGCCTATACTTCGCGTCCTTAGCACTAGCCTATACTATGCCTCAAAATCATTGCTAGAAAAGCATTGTACAGCTAGTTAAAACAAAAATATAACCTAGTTAGTAAAATTCTACTTTTGGTGTAGAACTTCAAGANAACAAAAATATAACCTAGTTAGTAAAATTCTACTTTTGGTGTAGAACTTCAAGATTTAAATTGAAGTTAGCCAAACAAGGCAAGGATTGCATTTAAAAAAAGAAAGCTACCATAATGTATATTACAATCGTAATTTATTTTTTATAAAGAGCCTAAAATTTGTAACGATGCAAGTTATTAGTTATCAGAATACGCAGTTCATTTTCTTTCATTTTGCTAAGCTTCATAATATTATTATTGCATTTGAAATTAAAAGCAGTGGTGGTTTGTTTTATCATGTTGTAACGTTATCAGGCGTACGTTTGCTGTTTCAAAAATCTAAAATTTTGTTATGCGTCAGCATTAGCAACAGAAGTTTTGTCAGACTGCATCAACGGTTTTGCTCAAGGAAGTTCGATTATCTTTATCTGACTGATGGCGCAGTTAAGCGGGCTACGTAATTTTGATAGCGTAGGAAGAGCGTGCGTGCCGGCCTACGCCAGGCCCTTATCTCTGGAGAGGAAGGTGATAGGCACGCGACAAATACTGTGTGTGCCTGTCGCCTTCCAACAGTGGATAATGGGCAGACGGAGAGAACGGACAATGGAAAACGGACAATGGCTGAGGAGTCGATACTCAGTAGTCGTTGAGGCCCCGTAGGGAGTGATGCATAGCCTCCACACGGGCACTTAACTCTGCTCGTTTGATTCATATGCTGGTGTAGGAGGTCTCTAATTATTAATATTATGGCGAGGCAAGTTTTCGAGACGTAAATTAATAATTAAACAAGTGTGGCGCTGCTCTCTGTTAGTTTGCCTGTAAACTGGTTCATCGTAACCTGCATACCTGACAATTGTATGTGAACTGTTTCAATCGGTAATTTTTTACTTTAGGGGCTTTTCTGAAAATAAGAAAAAAAACTCCAGAAAGTGGTATATTTCGACTCTNGTAGAGTCGAAATATACCACTTTCTGGAGTTTTTTTCCTTATTTTCAGGAAAGCCCCTCAAGTAAAATTTTACCTTTCAATCTTTCCAGTAAATAAAAGTACGGAGTAATAAACAAACATTGAACTTTATTTATATTTATTGGCGCCTTTNTTTCCAGTAAATAAAAGTACGGAGTAATAAACAAACATTGAACTTTATTTATATTTATTGGCGCCTTTAACGTTTCGTGCTACTGTACTACCAACTGAGCTAGTCGAGTGTTAACTTCCAGCCGTCATCACAGACGCTTAATAATTACAAATATGGCGGCCGAATGCGCCACGTGGAACGTCACAAATATGGCGGGCATAAACAACATAGGCAACATTACAAGTTTCAATGAATATCCGTTTAATGACTAGAAACATTTGAATTGGAAAGGGGGAGGAAGGTCAGCATTAAAAGTTCATCTAAATGAGGGACGTGAACAGTAACACACTAAAAAATTCAAATGCATTGAACATACCTAATGCAAAATTTCTTCATTATTCATAACAAAGCATTAGGTATTTAAGCATAGACTTATGCAAAAATACAACTAAAAATGATTTTGGATGAGAACAATTATACATTTTATAAACAGACTGTGCAGTAAAGTTCATATTGAATAAACTCCTTCCAGTTCTTCACAGGGATTCCAAGAGTGCTTAACTAACCATTCTTAAAGTAATCTAAAATAAATTGCATTACATTAAACAATTTTACAGCCCAATTATTACTATGGTGAAAATGAGTTAGCATAAATCATGTATAGTATTTATGAATCATGATAAAAACAGATTTCGTCTACAAAATATTTACATACTGGGATACATCACCAACACAATAAAGAAAGTGGGCCAAATTGTTGGTTTTCAAACACACGCACTGGAACTCACCCTCACTCACTCACTATGAATGAATGAGTGATTGAGTGAGTGAATGAATGAATGAATGTAGGAGTGAAAGAAAGAATGAATGACACAACAAGCAATCAGAAGAAAAAGAATCAGTTTGGATTACTAGTTGTAGGTTTGTGTTGTAAACATCTAAAACAGGGGCGGAACAGATTAGACTTTTTAAAGCTGCCACTGCAGATTCTTGTTCGTCTGATCATTGCCAAATTACATTGTTATGGGTAAGGAATCTCAAGGGAGCAGAGCCTTCTGCAAGGTTAATTCTTCCTACAGATTTTATCTGTCATATCTAGGCATTGGCATGTGCAAAATAGCATCAAAATGTTTTTTGTCTGGATCAACACCATGAGAAGAGATTACATTTCGGTAATTATTAAGTTAAGGGGCTTTTCTGTAAAAAAAACAAAATTCACGTAATGTGGTATATTTCCACTCTACTGATGCAGAACACGAATATACGAGGGGCATAAACATACGACTAATTTCTTAATATGTGCCCACCTAACCTAATAGAACCGAACCCCATGATGGGTGAATCACTATTTTACATTTTTAAACTAACCTAGGATTGTAGGGTTTTACTCTAACCTAGGATTGTAGGGATTTACACTGGCCTAGGCCTTTTGGGTTTTAAACTAACCTAGGATAGGAGGATTTTAAACTAACGTAGGATTTTGGGTTTTTACACTAACATAGGATTGTAGGTTTTTAAACTAACCTAAGATATTTGGGTTTTGCATTAAACTACGAATATAGGATTTTAGGGATTTAAGGGAACTGTAAAACACACCAAAATAATATCAATTTACTCACCTGATATAATTCCTCTGTTAACTGCAAATTCAACAGTACCTCACCCGACGAAACACAGTGTTCCACAAATCAGCTACATAAGCGAATATAACACACTGAATCACTAGTTTTCAGCCGAATATAACGCAATGAAACACTCGTTTACAGTCGGATATAATGCACAGAAGCACTCGTTATTGCTTTCTCTGATTTTAAATCCGTCTCATTGGGACGGCACAACTAGATCCGGCAAAGACGCAATGGCGATTTGATTTTTTAAAATTGATCGTTAAAATGCCCGTAATGTCATCCATGGACACTAGGTAGCGTGGAATCAGCAATGCGTGGCCATTAATAATGGTGGTAGAAGTTAATAGACGTAAACAAACCAAGCAAACTGCTCATACATTTTGCCATTTTTTAAATGTATGTTCTACTTATTTTAACATTACGCCCGCTTGAATATGAACAAGGTAAGCTGTGCGGAACCAATAGTGCAACTTTTGATGGTCTAGGACGTTCCGTTCAGAAAAGCCCCTAAACTTAATAATTACCTACATTTCCTTTACAGCTTACACATGACACTAAATACTGAAACTTTCACTTATTAAACTTAACATTACATTCTCTTACTCTACTCAATACCTTCCTAACAATTGATTCTAACTGTAGCTGTGGGTAGATCTCATAATTATGTCATCAAAATACACTTATGCTTAATCAAGATCACCAAATATTTATGACGTTTTACACTGAAATATTTGTGGTGCATAACTCAGCCCAAATGCAAGGTGATTGAATTCGAACCTCCCGAATGGCGTAACAAAACAATAACATTTTGAAGTAACCTCATCAAGGGGGGGCCTCAAAAATCCATTTGACAATTCACATGTAGCATAATACGTAAACCCTGCTGATCTTGATACGAGATCCTCTGGTGAGGGTATTGGATGCATTTCACATTGAATGGATTTGTTCAAATTGTTAGGATCAAGAGACAGTCGTAGAAAACCACTTTATTTTTCAATAAAACCAAGATTTCTCACCCATGCAGTACGGCAAGTTACTCTAGAAATCACACCCGATTTCTCTAAAAGGTTCGAAGCTAGCATTAGTCTGGTAAATAAACTACGAGAAACTCCATGGCAAGTGTTAGCAACATGGGTAACACACTGATGAATAAGGATAGTAGTGGTTTACCAGGAAACTTTCCTCTAGATCTGTAAACACATATTGAAACGCTTGCAGTATGTCGTCCTTAATGGATACTGGATTTTGAGCTACAATACTAACACACCGCACCAAATGCAGTGCTAAATGAGCCTCTAAACCCAGCAGAGGCACAGCCTGCAACTTCAAACTGTATTTGATGTTTTTTATTGGAAAACCACACATGGTAATGAGACAGATCCCAGATGAGCTATCTCGAACTCTCCATAAGTTCTTATTGGAGGACCTTTCTTCTGGATGTCACCAGGGCCTTTGCCAAGTTCAAGAGCAAAGCAAGTGGCGTAGTGTTGATCTGAGCATCTGTGTCGAGTTTGAAATGAACAACTGTGTTAAGAACAGTAATAGGTTCCGACCATGACCGATTATAATCGGTCATAATATGAACCCATTACTGGATGCATTTGTAAGGGATGCAGGACCACCAACTTATGCTACATACAAATACCCAACGGGATTGGAGAATGCTTCAACCTGACATGACTGAGATTCTAGGTTAAAAGTGATTGCAGTAGCTTGGCATGGGCTAGACTGCTTGTTTTGCTTATTGCAGTCTACTGGATCGCTGACTGGCACTCTTACAAAAAGCTGAAAATGATTCTTCTGATGACACTTTCCACATGTGTATTTATTGCGGAGGCATGCCTTCTCACAGTCATGTTTATAGTCACAATAGTAACACTTACCGGTTTGCTTAGATGTACGCCTTAAATTATATTTGTCAACAGCCTGAGGCGATTGAACTGCAAGTACTTAATGCATTCAATTTGCATTTTCAACAACAGTTGTACTCTGCATAGCTTACAACTGCATGTGACTTGCTTCAATAAGGATCGGCAAACATCGATAGCGTTACTAAGTGTTAAAATCCTCTCTTGTTTGAAGAAACTTTGCTTGCGTTACCGCATTGTGACGTGGTCAAGCAATGGCTCAGAGAAATACTCGCCCCTATTTGGGAAAGCCAACTTGACGCATGGTGTTACCAGAGCTGATGATGTAGGAAATATGTGCCCGGCGCCACAGCTCTGCAGTGAGCTGATGAAATGAGGTTCGTTTCGGTCGACAGCTTAGGGGACTCTGGTTAACACTCCGTCACATACGATGTCGAGGCTGTAGGCTGCCTCTCACGCCTTAATTAAATTACAAATGAAACACTTATGATGCTTGTGGAGTTATTTATTCCTTGCGACTCCTTAATGAACAAAAACAACTTTAGTACAAACACGTGGCTTTATAATATGAAAAGCGATTGTGTTAAAACTCTCCGATGAGAGTAACATTGCTCTCACCTCAGCGGTATAACAAATAAAATTAATGATCCGGTTCATGAAGTGAAGTCTATTGCAGTGAATATGAGTTTAGCTTAAGATGTCAGCACCAAGGGCCTTTGCGGAGCGAGAGACTTACACGTCTTGATGAGTTCAAGTGCTGAAGAGAACTTGGAGGAAGCCTGGGCCGGCTTCCGCTACCTGAGCGCAACCGACGCCAAGCGGCGAAACGATGAAGCACAGTATACATTAAAAAATGATTATGAGATGGAAGTGATATGAATTAAATTAACCTAAGCAAACATAATTTTTCCTTATAATACCCTGATGCAATTATGAACACTGATGCAATTAATAACACTGACGCAATTAGATAACCTAATTCAATATACCGATGCTATTATGAACACTGCTCTAATTATAAACACTCTCACTGGTGCTCACAAGTCCGTCAGTGTGGTGTGTCTGGTGTAATGGACACGACTGATGCAGTCAGAGTGGGCACAAAGGAGCTCGTGAACGCGTGGTTCACATCAAACGGCCCCTCCTCTGGTGACCACTTGACTGCGCAGTCCCTCAGGTGTCCCACCATGCTGCTAGGTACAGCATGTAGTGGGTGGTTTCAGCTGGTGGCAGGGCCTGAGTGAATAAGGCCCCCGTGCCTTTGGGAGCTGACTCCTGCTACTGTTACAGCTGTTGCTGCAGCTGCTGGGGTTTCAGGGTGCTGGCCTTGGCGGTGCTGGCGTCCCTTGGCATGCAGGTGGTGGCGGAAGGTGTCCCCACCACACATGGTGCATGCCAGGCAGGTCTGTTGATGTGGCTGCTTGGAAGGGTGGAGAGGGGAGGTAGACCCACCTTCTCTGACTCCTCCTGGCTGCTTCTGTGGTGTGGACATCAGCGTGATTCGGATGTCGATGAGGGGGGAGGAGAGGGCCTTTGTGGAAGGCTGTGAAACCTTGTTACGCTCCCACCACAGCTTTGGCCGAAATCCTCTGGACTGAAGTTCCCTGCTGTTCGTCCTGCTGAGGGTGCTGTGTCGGAGCCATCCAGAGGGCTGCCCTGTGGGGAGCTCTTTCCCACATGTGTCTCTGTTGGCTCACCATCGGCAGCGTCCCTGTTGACCAGCATCGTGATGCAGGGCGTCACAATGCTGCTGGGTGACCCTTCCAGGTCTGCAGTGTTGCAGGTGTTGCTGATGCTTGCTGGTTGCGGCAATCCTCTCTCGGGTACCTCTTCCTCCTCCACGTACTTGGTGGGCGTTGAAACACTGGACGTCGTGGCAGAGAAGAGCCACTGGAGAACTCTTCCATCGCTGTCGGCGCTCTGAATCCCGACTTCCCTTGTGTCGTCGATATTTGCGTTGCTCTGGTGGTGCTCGACAACATGCTGATCAGGCGTCGTGAGGTTTGTTGTCCCCACTGCCAATCTGAGATCGTCGGGGTGAATGGCGGCCCTCCTCCTGCCGCTTAGCCTGATGAGGTACGTGGTGTACCCCAGCGGCTTTACCATCGTGTGCGGTCCACTCCATTACTGGGCGAACCCGGCTCAGAAGTTCTTTGTGCTGCTTGAGATCCGGTGTTCCTTGATGTACACCAGTTGGCCAGGTGCCAACCGTCGAGGTGCTCTCGTGGGTTATGCGTCTTATGTCAGTGAGCCGTTGAAGACCCTTCTTTTTTTGTTGGCATATGGTCGCTACCTGTGGAGGGCCCTTCCCCTCCAAGTACAGTTGTACTTGTCCTGGAGGGCCCCGACCAAGCCACCGGCTCGTCAGTTGATGTTCAGATATTCCACTGTTCGTATATGTGTCCGGTTTTACAAGTTCGATTTACCGTGCTAACGTGAATGTCGCGATGTCGGTGTGTTTTATCTGTGACTTGCCGTTAGAAGATGGAGGTACAATAGCAACAGTGAAAGAGAAAGGTGTTGCATCGTTTATTGAAGCCAGTAAAAGAAGGAAAGATGGGAAGGGCGGTAGTTTGCGGGAACAAACGTCTGTCAAAGTACATGAAAAGTGTAGGAAATCATATACAGATGATCGATCCATTGTTGCTTTCCTGAAAAAACGAGATGCCACTACAGCTGTTTCATATGTGGATTGGAAATTACTGCTGCGTTTTTGGCTGCAGAATCCAAAAACCTCAAAATGAGCGGGATGTTGTGTACCAGGTTCGTGACACAACTCAAAGTTTGAGAAACGGTAGTATGAAGGATGCCCTAGACGCAAATTATGAATATGGACGGGCAATACTTCGCCGGATTGATCATGTTCCCAACTTGGTTGCATACGTTGCATACGATGCGCAATACCACAAAAGCTGTCTGATAAGAAGAAAACCGAAAGGAGTATCGACAAGGCGTGGTCCGTTTGCACTTGAATTAGATGTTGCAATGGAATACATATACACATACTTTGAAAGCAGCAATGATGAATGCCAGTTCTCGTTAGATGAACTAATTGAACAGATAAAAGGAGACTATGTGCCAGATGCAAAAACAGTCAAGGCCAGACTTAAAGAAAAATATGGGGATGATATAATCTTCACGACCAATAAGAAAAAAGAGGACTGTTGTTTGTTTTAAAAATATTAGGGAGAAGATACTGAACGATGCATGGTATCATCAGAAGTGTATGTCTGAAGCAGAAGAGAAGCTTCGTGTAGTGGAAGCAGCTGCAAAAATAATTTGCGAGGAAGTCAGATCGCAAGTTTGTGATGTCAGCGAGTAGCCGGCGAAACAAGCACAAAAAGATGCGGAAACGCTGATAGTCACAGAAGCACTGCCACTGGCTAAATCCAATGAGAGTGTGGTCATGGTGGGAGAATATGTTGACCTGTTGGTGATTCTCATTGGTTTGTGCAAGGAAAGCAACGTTTTCTTCTTAAAGCCAGGAAAAGATAAAACTTCATCAACAACATACTCTCCACTCCTCGCTGTAAAGAACAAGATTGTTGCAGAGAACATTCTGTTCTTACATGCTATGAGTGTCTGTGACATTACGTCAGCACCATACAACCAGGGGAAATTTAAGTTTGTAAAAGTACTCACTAAAAATCGTGACCTTGCTGACGTCGTCAGTGTTTTCAAAGACAGCAACATCACTCCCCAGACCATCGCAGCAGCCGGAGAACGATTTTTGGTCGAAGTATATGGCTACAATGGAAGGACTCCACCCTCTCTGAACCACCTGCACTTCCTTAATTACAAGAAGGCAGCGTTAAAGGCTTCGCCAAAAATAGCTGCGCTACCACCTTCAGCAGCTGCAGCGGCACAGCACAGTTACAGGGTGTACCTTCAAGTGCAGCAATGGATGGGGGTCGTGAAACGAGCTGAGGATTGGAGTTGGAAAAGGACCAGCAACGGACTCGAACCATCGACGACTCTTCTAGCCCCCACTCACCCCGAACTGCTCAAGTTAGTAATGTGCAAGTGCACCAAGACCTGTGCACAGAATTGCAGCTGCCTGAAGGGGGGGCTAAAGTGCACTGATCTGTGCATCCACTGCGTTCACAGATCATGCAACAACGCAGCAGTGCCCCTAAGCGACGATGAGGACGAGGTCGAAGATTGTGACCTTCAAGTCGAACTTGGGATTCAATTGCGAACTGAGGAGGAACCGTTAGAGTCACTGGAGGAGGAGGAAGAAGAAATAGCTACGAGCTCCAAAGGTATGTAACATCACCTATAATTCCAAACCTTGTTTTCACATTAGTAGTACCTATCAACTTCTTTTACGTATAGAAGAACCATCATATTCCTATATTTGTAACAATATCTCAAGTACGCCACTAATTCCATCCTGTTCTTTACAGACGTGTCTCTCCAACGAGCCTCAGTCGACGAGTGAAACCACACAAGTTATGCCACAGGTTAATGACAGTAAATATTTCTGAGGTACATAGGTACCTACCTACAGCATATTCCTTACCAATATTACCAACTAATAACCACTAATACACACTTTTCCTG
>NQII01015627.1:3655-15680 GCA_002778355.1 Clitarchus hookeri
TCTCTCTCTCTCTCTCTCTCTCTCTCTCTCTCTCTCTCTCTCTCTCTCAGCCATGCGCGTTTGCTTTACATGCAAGCGATTGTAGAAATTTTATCAATATTATCTGTTGCTCAAAGCAGTTGCACCTACCATCACTAGTATTTGAAAGCAAATGGATTTTTCCAGAAAATGTTAGGCATTGTAGTTTAACGAGGAATAATTTTTTTTTTCACAGATGTTTTCTTTTGTGTTTAAAATTTTTTTTCCCTGTAACGTTGGTGTTTAATCGTATCTGGCAAAAAATCAACATGATTTTTAAACAAAATATTAATTTAACTCAATAGGCAGCATCTTTGTAATAAAATCACATGCCCTACCCATGTCACCAAAAATTGTTTGAATATTGAGCAACTTGTATTTGCCATGCTTAAAGATAATTTTCAGTAGCTTATTGTGGGAGATAAGCAGATTTATATTAATTTATTTCAATAGACACATGTCTTATGAATAAACTGATATCCTGGAAAGGCCTATTTAACACCTTTTGTCGACAAATAATGCGTAAGCACCCAGCCCAAGCGCAGCGTAATTCACAACAGTAAGTCTATGGAAAAATCAGAGGACGTGGTGTTGAACGATTTATTATTGAAGACCACAAAGAAATAAATTTTATAGTCAATTAATTTTCTCTTCTCTATTTTAAAATCACACTTTTTTAAAGTGAAATACCATTAATTACTTTAACTACATAAATGTCACGCTAGTACGGCATCACCAACATATGTGTAGATTGATCAAGGTACGTGGCTTGGATTGCATAAGCATCGGCTATCCTCAACACCGCTTTACATTGGTGATATTCGGATCTCATTTCCTCCCCTTACATGGCTGGCGAGGAGGGAGCTAGTTGCCTAGCAACCAGCCCGACACCCTAATGCCCTCTCCCAGTGTGCCAACCGGTTAGGATATGGAGGGGTAGATTGTTTCACTTCTCTTGCCACTGGCTTCTCCTTCTCCATCTTGCCCGCCGTGATCACTCTGGCCGGTAAATAACCTCTCCGCGTGGTGCACGCAGGACATTCAAAATACGGTATCATATTTTCTTCTTTTAAAGTTTGAGGACACCTTGCATTTGGTGTCGGATTACAATCAGTNTCATATTATTTTCTTCTTCAGATTGTTTTAAAGTTTGGGGGCATCTTGCATTCGATGTCGGATTACAATCAGTTTATTTTATGATGTATTCTTTGTCTAAACGAGTTGAGGTGAAATGTTTTTTAATGAATTATTTACAGTAGTACTAGTACAGTATTACTTTTTTGAAAAATTCCCATTTTTATTGTGTTTATTAGTTAAACTTTATTCACAGATAATGTACAGTTGCATTATACTCAACATTAAGTTTAATAAGGTTAGAAGTTGTATTTTATTGATGTACAGGTCAAACCCTCATCTACTGAAATTCTGGATGTATGGAAATTCTTTGACAGTTCCTTGAAAAACTGTATATCGGAAGTCCATTATATTAAAAATTTATTTATACATATAATAATTGTACCGAATAGTAATAGTAAAATTGTTTGAATTCCTTTAATTAAACATGAATTTGACTATTTTCAGTTCTGACTATTTGCTTAGTTTGTAATGTTTGGTTTGAGGTTTCCCAGAAAGTTGATAATAACATTAGCCTTGTTTAACTTCAGTATGCTGATTTTCAAATGTGCCAATTAGTATATACTAACAAACTGATTATTAAAAGAATTCTAAGTTTTTTCACCTCAGTATTTCATGTTCCTTGAAAACTGTGAACACTTCTCTGTCCAGTGGTTGGACAACACCTGTCTTGATTCCTTCCGTCATCTCCTCGTGTAACCTTGTCCTCCAGGCCAGATTTATTTCAAACATCATCTCTGGTATTACGGAAATAACTGCTAGATTTTTCAAGAAGGGCTCCATCCCTGTGGGAGCAGAGCAATAAAATTTTTTTGAATTTACGTCCAAAAGAAGATAAAACTGCTTAGTTATCCATATTTAAATGTGCCCTCAGAAATTGTCTTAATTTGATGTGCAACCTAACAACACTGAATGTATGTATCACAATTTCACATTTTTAAAGACTAAATGAAGACTGTGCTGGTGTCGAAAAAAACAGATTGCAGCCATACTTCAGCATTGCATGGTAGTGTTAGGATAGACAGGAAGAAACCTCAGACCCGGCAGAATCAATAAATCATCAAGTGCTCAAGAATGTGACTTTACAAGAAATGCTGGCGGCATTCGCATGGGATAGCTGCTAAATACATGGCTCCAAAATGACACAAGGTTAGTAGATTCTATGGTTACAATGGAGTCAGTTTCTCCAGGGTATGAAGTGTGTACGATACTTGTCCTGGGGATGCTAACAAACAAAACTGGGCAGCAATTTAAAATTAAATAAAATCTTATACTTGACAAAAGTTCAATCAAAAATGCTTAAATTCATAGTTTCCATAACATTGCTTTTTTTTTCTTCTTTTAAATTCTGATGCCTATGATTATTTTATCCAAAGAATTTTAAATTAACTGCATGAGACAAAATGTCTCATTGAGAGTATAACTGGTCTTAATTACATTCAACTCGTTTACTTGCAGACTCACATAAAAAAATTTATGTGATTTATTATTTTTGAGGTGCTGCAGTTACTAAATAAGGGAAGTATACAGGCAATTACTGAGTCCCTAACAAAGTGATGTAGTGTATATTAATTCTCATAATTCATCTCCAGGCATTGGGAAATATTGATATTCAACTATCTAGTACTTCATCAAGCCCCACTTTTATTCCTGTTTTCTTCTGCAAAAACCTAAGGAAGATGAGTACACCAAACAGTTAGGAGATAACCTCATCACTCATACAATGTTTGTATAAGCCGGAGGTAAGTTGAAGATTGTGCTTAATGTCTTGTTGACAATGAGGTCATTAGAGACAGAGCCAGTTGCTCAGAGAAGGAAAAGAATCTACCATGACCTATATGAAGGAAACATCCTACCATTCATGTGGCAGTGATCTCGGAAAACCATGGAAAACTGAAATAAGGATTGCCAGACAGGGAATCGAACCCAGGTCCTCATGAATAAGTGTGTCACAGTACTCTGTAGGTGCCGGAGGAGTTGTGGAATGGAGATTCGACCATTATAACCCACTGGGAGGTGAACATGGTGTTGAAAGTCTGCACCTACCAAAGTTTTTGTTCTGCTCCATCTGGGTGGTGNGCTGCTCCATCTGTGTGGTGCAGAGTTGCAGCAGGCGGCTGAACAAGCCCGCACAGTTTACTGACAGCTGTAGAAAGTGATCCTCCAGAGGATTCACTATTAGCCTAAAGCCATTGTTCCCTGACTTCTTCAAGAGCTCTCTTTCCAAGTAACTGCTGTTCAGGTCATAAATGTCACTGTCTAGAATCTGAAAGTGAAATACTTTATATAAACGTTAGACAAAATAATTAAAATATATTTTCTGCATTGAAAAAAAGGTCAAGAATTTTGCATAACTTCAATCACAGCCATTTAATACCTTAAATACAGAGCACCTGGTTACTAAACATCCACAAATTTTAAAAGTATTTCTCTCTGTCTTAAGTATAAACAATCAATATATGTAATGAGTTGTATGAATCGAAAATAAGTAACAAAAAAGTATTTCTTTTTAAAGATTATGTTATTTAACCAAAGAATTAAATTATGAAATATTACTGCAAAATCTATTCTAAAATAATTGAATATGAATTCACCAAACACTACTACAGTAATATAAAGCACTGAAGATAATTTCAGAAAATACTGATTTCGCATACAGGGATAATTTTTGATGAAAGTTAAATTTGGAAAACACTAGGAATCCAACAAGAAACACACATACCTGATGTTAATTTAAAAGTCCTATGGCAAAGATTATTAGAACATCTTAAGGATGACATTGTACCACAAGTAAATATTCATCTACTATAGCTATAAGTTAAGCAGTAATAAAAAAGTGGTTTCAGTCTAATTGGAGAGAGATAGAATGAGTGAAAATATTTGGGTGGCTCTTAAGATAGCATTCACCCTTTGGGGAGAAATTCTGCTAGTTTGCAGTAGGTGTCTGCAGGAATTATATTCTGTTATTCCTTCGACAAGAATAACAACTCTGTGGTATTTTGTAGTGTGTTTGGTCTCACTTTTTGTGGGTACTCCCACAAGAGTGTTCAATCATAGTGACATTAGGCTTGTCATTCACAGTAGGTCCCATGTACTCAGACCACTCTGTTATATACTGTTATTTGTGTACGAGTATACTGTCATGTCATGCTGGAAATGAAATAGGCCAGTTATAAATTGGTTGTCACATTCAGGTAGCACTACAGTGTCCACAATTTCTTTACAGACTTTGGAATTTGTGGTTCTAGGCTGGAATAACACCCTGTGGACCATATGTTCTTGTAAGTAATGCCACCAGATAGTTACTCCCCAACACATGTTCATCAGATCCCATCATGTCACTCTGTAGGATTCCATTACATTATTCTCCAGTCGAATGGGGATATGCCTGGTATCATCATGACTCTCTTGATCTGTCAATGTTTTCTGTTTGCAGAGTTTTGGTTGGGCATTCTGGTAACTCCTTCACATTTCAGTTTCATCACTATGTCACTTACTGTTGTGCTGGGTATCTGAAACATGCCTGAAATCTCACAAATAGAATTACTAATCTTGTAGGCACCTATAGTCATGCCCCATTCTACTTCTGTAATCCTGCATCATGCATTCATATTGATATAGACTGCCGGTAAAGTGAGCACTTTTAAGGTCCTTGTTACTCTTTCTTTTCAGCCATCTTTTATCCTTTAACTACACTTTAAAGTAAATATTGCCATGTAAAAATACACAGTGTGTCTATTTGACAGGAGCACTTATTGAATCCATACATTTTTTTAAAATTCATTTTTTAAATTTTTTAGTGCCATCAACAGGCAGGCTGGGATTATCAGCTGTAACATGTTTCCTGTGTTCAGACTCTGGCCAGGAAGAACAAAAAAAAGGAAAATAAAGTTTGGTGCTGATATGAGTTGCAGATTGCCGTAGTGTAAATAAACCCCCTATATACTGCAGCAGCTATCATCCTGATGACAATGTTATTTCCGTTTCATGTTAGTTACCGGTGCCAAGAGATGCGTGCTTATAAAATGTGTGGTCTTTTGCACTAGTTTGGTTAAGGTGCATGTACGTGGCGTAAATACTAGGGTAACTCATAAATGTTTTCAGTATTTTACTAGGATGAGTAATAGCAAATTGTGTGTTGCACAGCGTCGGAAAATAAACAAACAGAAGGAAANCGTGGCGTAAATACTAGGGCAACTCATAAATGTTTTCAGTATTTTACTAGGATGAGTAATAGCAAATTGTGTGTTGCACAGCGTCGGAAAATAAACAAACAGAAGGAAAAAGACTTTTGTGTGGTTTTGAACCAGGTGCCAAAATTGAACATATTTTTTAGACCACGGACTAATCCTAAACCTCCCGCTGAGGATTCTGAGCCTCTAGATGACATAATTGCTGGTATTATTGAGACTGCGAGCTCTAGTTCCTCAGTTTCCAAAAGAAAACAAAACAGTGACTTGTTAATGGAGGAGAACTCATCACCATCAACTACAGAGTCAACGCCTATTTATGTTTCTGAATGTGGTCAACCTTATGGGAGTTGACTTCTCGGTCTGACCCAGCTAAATGGCCGCCCTTAAATAAAGAGAATAAAGTAGATCTTGAACATTCCCGCTCAAGAAAATCTAAATTAACTGGACTTCAGAAAACCAAAGCATGTGTATGGATGGAATAGTTTGAAGATCCAACTACCAAAAAAATGTTTTTCACAATTAGAAAAATTGTTAAACTATAGAGAGGGAGTGGCTACAATATTCAGAGAGTAAAATTTTTTTTGCATTAGTTGAAAAAAAAAAAATTTGGAAGCTAAAAACAAAAATGGGGGTTTTTTTTGTACAGATTTCAATAATTGGTAACAGAAAATCATTTCAGTGAACATAAGCGAAACCATGAGCATAGAAATAATGTGTAAACTGTGTCTCCAGAGAAAAAGTGTTCTG
Organism: Clitarchus hookeri; assembly: GCA_002778355.1. Taxonomy (NCBI): domain Eukaryota; kingdom Metazoa; phylum Arthropoda; class Insecta; order Phasmatodea; family Phasmatidae; genus Clitarchus; species Clitarchus hookeri. The sequence continues at coordinate 9,748 of NQII01015627.1, forward strand.
TAAAGTAGATTTTAAGCTTCATGAGTAATACTTGAAAGGTGTTTTATACTGGCAACAGATTTTGCAGAGATTCATAAATGTCATAAAATTTTTTGGGAAGAGGGGCCTAACTTTTCGAGGGTTCTATAAAACTGTTACAACGGGAAGTTTTTGGTAATTCTGGGTTTTATTTCAGAGTATGATCATTTTTAAGGATTCATTCAGTGACTAACTATAACCCAGGAAAATGCCATGTAAGCTATTTGTCTAAAAACATATGTAATGAATTCATTATATTACTGTTACAACATGTGAATGAAATATTTGCTGAACTGAAGGCCAGTAAATATTATTCAATTTCTTTATATTCTTCTGCTGGTATTACTCGCAGCGATCAACTTCCGTTGATTGTACGAATAGTTTCAGCGAACTGGTGACCTTGTAGAAAGTTTGGTCACATTTATACCCCCGAGAGGCCACAGTGCTGAGTTTAGAAATAACTGTACTGAAAGTTCTTTCAGATTATAGGATTGACATTAAAGACCGCAGAGGATAGTCATATGACAATGCTCCTAACATGGCAGATGCTTGCAGTGGACTACAAGCAAAAATAAAATTGCACAATCCGCTGGCTATTTTTGTTCTATGCACAGTACATTCTTTGAATCTAATAGGAGCATCAGCTGCTTCATATTGCTTAAAAATTGTTGCTTATTTTATGTTTGTGCAAAAAGTGTACGCTTTCCTCAGTGAGTTGATAGGTAAATGGGAAATTTTCCAAAATGAAATGAAAACAAGTAATGCTGATATCAAGCTAAGGCCGAAGACTGTTAACACGGTGGTCTGTAAGACATGATGCATGCAGAGCATTGTCAACACCCTACCATGTTTTTCATTCAGCTGCCACCAAAATTGCCAACAACCATTGTGAAAAACTGGAAACACAAGCTGAATGTTTGTGTGCTATATTTGCTATGTTGGAGACCGGGATATTAACCAAATTTTAGACAGAGATTCTAGAGCGGTTTGATAAAGTGAGCAAGGGTCTTCAAAATATTACTATTGATTTTATTGATCTATTTTTTATTTATAGTTCACTAAAGAGTTATGAGGAAGGGCTCCGAGACAGATTTAACTTTGATTAATCTGAAGGGGAAAAATGATCTGGATGTGAAGATTGTGAAGATGAAAGGAAAAGAGTCAAGAGAATGTAATGATGCAGTTATNGCAGGGTTTTGTAATATTCTATCAGGATTCAAAGTTATAACCGTGGTTGTATGTTTATCGGGCATATGTTTGCTTTTTCGGAAATCGTAGTTTTTGTTCGCTTCAGCTTTCCAACTGCAGTAGACAGTTTTTGCTTTATAAGTTTGATTATCTTTTACTACGACGCTGATTGTCATGGTGCGGGAGGGGTTGCGACGGCTGCCGCATAGGTTATCGAAGGACTTCCGGCCATGCCATTCAGTTATTTGGTCACGTTTGTTGGCACCCTGGGGCAAGTAGTGGGGGTAGGCACGTGGCGACAAATACCCTGTGTGCCTACCGCCTGCTAATGGTGCAGGACCAGTTCTAGAAAAAGACGCATCGAACGTGTCCAATATCGCCCACACTAGCAAGCACCTGCAAACTCTAAATCTTTTTATACTTCAATTATTTTCGACTAACAACTTAATCCTACCAAATTATTTCCACAGGTGTGGAAGGTCGCTAGGGTGCCAGGAGGGAACTGACGTCCCTCCTGCCTTCGTAAATTCCTCTTGCGATGCAATCTTTGAATGACATGACTAATACTTAAACTACTGCGGCACTGCTTTTAACTTGTTTGTCTGGCGAAACTAACTGTTCATGACTCTGCATACTTGAAGATTGTATGTGAACTGTTGCATTTGAATCCTACTAATATTATAAATGTGAAAGTCTGTGTGTGTGTATGTGTGTGTGTGTGTGTTTGTTACCACTCAGCTCCATAACGGTTGAACAGATTTTAATGAAATTTGGTATGTAGGTACTTTAGGTCCTGGAATAGGACTAGGGATACTTTTAATACCGGAAAATTGTAAGATTCCTGTGGAATAACAACAAAACATAATTCTGTAACAGCTGGGAACATGACCAAAATATTTTTTTCCTCTGGTGTCAGAGTTTATTAGGCCGCCCAAGGACCTCTCAAATGGCTTAACGACTCCTATCTATTGATAACAACTGGAACCGAATATTTATCGTGCCCTCCGAAGCCCGGAAGCGCTCAGATGTTATGCCACTAAACGGTCTCCTATCAAAATGTGTGCCGCTGGGAACGTTGCTTAACTTTGGTAATTGATTAAGATCCCTCAGCCAAGCGCAAAAAGTAGTACCTAGGTACAATTATTTCTAAAGCTACAACTTGATTAAACTCACGTTTTGATTTTCATATATCAATGCTGGAATGCGGAAATGTGGTAACTACGCGATAGTTGTACAGATACACTCCAAAAACAGTAGGCTACTTCTTGGCTATAAGGGTAAAAAATATTTCCTTCCTTTTGGGTTGCCGTAATCAGTTAAAAACCTAGGCCAACATAGTATAATTTTATAATTCTGTTTTCACATAAATGAATTGTCTTTTCCCAATTTGTTTATTAGGGTATCACTGTAAAACTCAATTGTACCCGGGCGAAGCTGGACCAGTTCGCTGGTTACAAATAAAAGTAAAGAGTAACACATCCGAGACTTGAATTTATTTTTATATTTATTAGGCGCCTTTTTAAGTTTCATGTCTGTAACTAATGAGCAAACCGAGCTGTAATTTCCAGTCGCCACTTTTGCTGGCTGCGACATTACAAGGAGGAAACTGCAGTGTAATGAGATCAATAAAGACAGTGACAAGATTTATGACTGCAGGAAAGATACAAGATAAACATGTGTTTGTACTACATTGATCCACTGGTTGTGCAGCTTTCAAGCCAAATATCTGCATATTCGAATTTCCACTTAAGATTTGACTTTCTTAGTAATATCTTCAATGCCACATTATGGTATTAGAGAATGTGCCAGGAAAGCTGTCGAAGCATATCCCGATGATGTGGATAGTGAATTAATTGANCGATGATGCGGATAGTGAATTAATTGATGATTTTGTCAATTTCCAGGAGTTCCTCAACTAAATAAAACTAGATGAAGAATCACCTGGGAATTTACTAAAAACTATTAGAAACAATTTCCTAATCGGTACTTATCTGAATATAGACACTTCCTCCGGATATTTTTGTGTATTCCTTCTACCAATGCAAGATCTGAACGTTGCTTCTCAGTTTTGAGAAGGTGAAGTAATACATATGAAATTTGTCAAGTACAGAAAGACTGTCCGTGATGGCTTATTTTTCTATAAATGCTACGTTTCTGTATAAAACTTAATTTGACAATTTAACTGACAAATTTGCTGCAGTTATATTGTGGAAAGTGGACATGTAATTAAATGAGGACTGGAAATATTATACAGTAAGTGGACAGTGAATCTTTATTATTCTTGGTGTATTTTAAACTATAATTTTGTCAATTACTAATTAAAAAAAGTTATCTGCATACTTGTGGTTATGTAATTTATTTTATAAGGAGTACATCAGTCATTCAGAATTATTAATTGTTCTTGTAAGTAAAGCCACGTATTTTAAATTACGTATTGTCTTTATTTTTTTCACTTTACATATAAGAATTGGATTCTGTATGTGTTGTGTGTGAATGTTGATAAAATAGGAAAATAAATTGGAGAGGGCCAAATAAAAGTTTGTAGTTGTTGGGGGGGAGGGTTGCGTGCCTAGCTAGTATTTGCCCACGGGAAATTTTTACCTTTAAATGGCCCTGGCCACCATTAACACACCTTTAATTACAGATTAAAGTTTTCTGTATATTTTGAAAGGTGCACCTTAATGGTTCTTCGGCATATGATATGTAATGCCAAGTAAGGCAATTATGAAGATATCAGCAGAGAAAAGTAAATTTACAGCAATTGTGGTAAGTCAGTTGATTTTAGCAGTATTAGAGTAGTGAGACTCTTGTAGTGAAGTGTTGTTAACATGGCGGTCTACCTATCCAGGGCCATTTCTGCGAACACACTTGCTTTGCAGGTGTGTCAAAATCAAATAAAATAAATTTTTTAAACTTTGCTTTCATATACATTGAGAACTATTTCTTACTAGGCATTGCCAACACTCCTATTGTCGCCCAGTTTTTATTCATATTAATTACAAATGAAATATTGTAATTGATAGATATAATTTAATTAGAAGATCAATTTAATAAAAAATAAGGTAACTTTATGTCAACACAATTATAAAGTGATTCTGATACATGGCATATTTAGGAAACAACCAAACCCTACATGGGGTGATTTTTCAAATTTTTGATTCAAAACGTGTGAAGAAACTGCGATAGACTAAAAGCCTATTGTTACATGTTGTTTCACTGTTCCATATTAATTTTTATTACTGACAACAGGTAGTTAGAAAAGTTTTTAATTTGCATTTGATCTACTTCTGCATGTTTTGTCGGAACTACCTGCAAGACCTTGAAACTGCTGTATTGATAAGAGGTATGGAGAAGCAAGAAAGAGTTTATGATTTCTGTATTTTATAGGGATCAACTTGAGTTTTTCAAGCAGTATATATGTTTAATAAATGATTGGAAACAATTTATATATAGAATGTGTATAACCTGACATGCTGTAGTAACATTACATTTACAAACTTTCAAGTAATTATGCCTCTTACTGATATTTGCTCACCTGTGGGAACTTCTTCCTGAGGTACATTCTGTGCTTCTTGTTGGAGACCGTAGTGCACACAACCAGGCCTTTCTGAAGAGCCACAGATATGAATGCTTGCCCTATATGCGTATGGCCAGCGTGAATTAAAATATTTTCCCCAGATCTTGCAGCTCCTCTCAGTACCAGAGCATAATATGCCTAAACAGAATGTATATTTATAAAAAGAACGATCCATGCAAGAACAGCTATTTTTTTAGTTACACCAGATCAACTTTACGAGGGCTGATTCAGAAGTCATGGCAACTATTGTCTATCTCCCAAAAATGATTGAATACAGGAAATGTACTATGTACAGGCGAAAGTGTACGATAAGTACGTTGTAAAGGTGACACCACATGGGGTATGGATACGGGAATTTCCGGTAAGAAACACAGATAAATAAACATGGCTGCATGAAGTCACAGTTTAAATTATTTATTTTCGTGAGCGCTCTACTGTAAATACTGTAAATGCACAGTACTACCTGTCGTTTTTGCAGTACCATCTTCGTCGTGCTGTTCGAGAGAACCGTCCTGAACTGCTGGCAACACTATAGTCTTACATGACAATACTAGACCTCGTACAGCAGGTAGCGTTACACCGTGCTTACGGCATTGGGGATGGGAGGTTTTGCCACGCGCTCCCTATTCTCCCGATCTAAGTACGCGTGACTACGATCTTATTTCCAAAGTGAAGGGGCAATTGCGTGGTAAATGCGACGAGACGTAGTGCACATTGCGAATCTCATGCAGCAGATGGTATTTCCCATCTGCCTTGTCGCCGGCAACTAACTGTGAACAACCTCTGAGACTTTAAAGGACGTTAAACAGCTTCTACACATATGATACATACCTGGTAAAATGAGAGCATACTATGTATGAGAATAAATCATTTTAACAGTGATTTCAAGCAGCCATGTTTGTTTGTGTTCCTTGCCAGACATTCCTGCAACCATGTACTTGTTGTACACTTTCACCTGTACATAGTACATTTCCTGTGTTGGATCATTTATTGGAGATAGACAGTTGCCATGACTTCTGAATCAGCCCTCGTATACAAAGNTATTTATTGGAGATAGACAGTTGCCATGACTTCTGAATCAGCCCTCGTATACAAAGAAACGTCAGCAGTAAAGTATTGCATAATGAGACCTCACAATTTCAGGGAGTTA
>NQII01015630.1:8371-22581 GCA_002778355.1 Clitarchus hookeri
AAGATTTGATGTTTTACCGGATTCCCGATATTCACGGTACACTCGTGAAATGCTCGTACCCGAAAACCCAACATTTATCGCTACATTGGAGATGCTATGTCCCATCTCTCGTGCGCCGACTATAACGCCACGTTCAAACTCACTTAAATATCGATAACCTGCCATTGCAGCAGCAGTAACCCATCTAGCAACTTTGCCAGACGCTTGTTGTCTGATATAGGCGCTGCCGACCGCATCGCATTACTCTGATTGGTTCCATAACTCTGTTATTTGAATACACACGCCTATACCAGTTTTTTTTTGGCTGCCTTTACAAGTTTTAGTTTACTTGACGATCTTTATTGTACCGATAAAAAAAAATCGGCAAAGTAAGAGTCATGATATATATAAAGTAGAGGTCACATATCATTCTGGTCACAGTATGTTGTTATGCCTCATAGAGGAAAGATCAGATGTGGACTTGTGAACTCGCTTATAAATAACTTACCATTTGAACTTCACATAGCAGGCTATAATTTCTGTGGACCAGGAACCAAGTTGAAAAAACGCTTGTTCAGATGTGACCATGGCATTAACGCTTTGGACGAGGTCTGTAAGGAGCACAACATAGAGTGTGTCAGTAGTAATGAATTGGAAGACAGGCATGCTGCTGACGAAATTCTAGCCAACAAGACAAATAAAATCGTGAAATCACCCCAGACGAAGTTTGGGGAACGACTCACTGTTTGGGGTGTATCCAAGATCATAAAACCAAAGTTTAGAGGGGAGTAGATCTGTGAACGAAGTGTAACAAATCATCTCTAAACATCATGTGAATGGCACAGAAGAAAATAACAAAGTTCAGCAAATCTACAAGCAAAAGGAATACTCGGAAAAAACTTCAAAGGAGTTTTGGCGGCTTCCTGACTTTAATCCTGCCGGCACTCGGAGATCTTGGTGCCCTGATTGGCGGAGCAAGCAGTATTGCCAGGGCAGTTGACACTGCCAAAAATCTAAGAAAACAGCTGGAAGAAGCTATTCGTCACAACCACGTGTTGGAAGCAGTTGCCAACAGTTCAGAAAATTAAAAAGGTCTGTACTTAATACTATACCACGTGGGCGGTGGAAGAAGAAACGAACCGAAGAAGCAATCGTATACTCACTACCCAATCAACCACTTACAAACAATGATTTAGAAAAGTTAGCACGCAAATTGCAGATTCCATATTTCCGAGGAGTATATATGTGATATGCTTTGCCTCACAAACCCAAAACTAATGAATCAGCAATTATTAATTTAGACAAAAGTCGAGGGCATAGAACACACTGGGTAGTCTACAAGAAAGTTGTAAATAAAGCCGTGTATTATAACAGTTTCGGTAATTTGCGACCACCACTGGAACAACGTAAATATATGAAGGGTATAAAACTAGTGTACAATTACAACACTGATCAGTTGCCAAACACTTGGAACTGTGGTCACTTGTGTCTGCGCTTTCTTGCAAAGTAGTAGCACCAGCCATGTCTATAACTTTAATCCTTGCGGGCAATAAACTCGGAACTTCGGGACATATATTTCCCACCTCTAGAGCTAGATGGGCTATGGAGCATTGCCTTAATTGATTTTCAAACTCATTTCTCAGTGCCGAACATTGATGATTCCAACTGTAAATGTCACTACATCAATAATGCTAGTCTCGAAGAAGTATCTGTGCCTATAAGCTCATACGAGATCGAAGATATTTCTACATATATCAAGAAAGCATAGGAACCTGATGTGACGTTTTTACTGCAAGTAAACCCAAACACTTTGAAAAGCGAAATAATGTGTAGCCACAACATCGATTTTACCAAACCTGATACCATCGCAACCAAACTAGGTTTCGAACATAAGATGTTTGAGGATGGTAAACTACATGAATCCACACTGCCTGGAAATATAATGCCGGTGAATGTTATAAGAGTGGACTGTAGTTTGGCCAGTGGCTCATTTTTCAATGGTAGGCCTAGCAATGCGTTACATGAGTTTAGTGTGATAGTCCCTCCTGGGTTCAAGGTCGTGGAAATGCCGAAATCTCTTATTTATACTCCTGTGCCAGCAAAAAGTATCTGGTAAATTATTGTTCGCATAGTCGACCAAGACGGGCCTATGATTAACTTCAGAGGTTAGGAATTAACACTGCGCTTACACTTGAAGAGAGATGGGTCTGAATTTTAGAGTGAAAACATATAAAGCACAGCTCATCACCAAACCAACTGTCAGTATGTAGCAAGCTGACTAAGTGTTAACACATGCTAACATTGACTACCTGAAAATACTCGGCTACAAAGTCTGCAAGAATGGATCCCGAAATACTGAATGTGAAGGAAGTCATTAGCTACGAAGATGTAATAAGCAAAACAGAGATGCATTCGTATTCGTCGTATATGCCAGGGCCTTACTTGCTATCGTCATAAGTCCGGATCTCAGTACAAAATCAAGACATTTATACAGTATCATGCAATTCGTACTTGAGGTTCAGAGGGGTGATTACGAAGGCCGGAAATGCTTTGCTTGCCACCACCAAGATTGTTCAAAATTGTTTACTGCACGTGATAAATACAGGGAGCGGCAGAAATAACTCCCGAATTTGCCACCACCATGGGCTCGGCGCTAGTGGTGGTATGCGGGCCGGGGTTGTATCATAGTACAGCACCACTGCTGCCATTTCAGTCGCCACAATGGCATGGAGCGGTGAACACCGTGCGTTCGTCATTGAAACCTATTTTAAAAATGGCGATTCTGTAATCACAACGCAGCGATTATTTCGTACGCGCTTCGGAATAGGTCGGCACGGTACAGTCCCTGACAGGAAACCCGTTATATTGAGGGTTAAAAATTTTAGAGTCACAGGTTCGGCTTTAAAAAATGCACCGCCAGGTATACCTCGCAGCGCTCGAACTCCACAGAACGTTCAATTACTCCAACAAGCAGTTACCAAATCTCCAAGACGTCCAGCCCGTAGGCACGCTGCCAGCTTGGGAANCAAAATGCATGAGGCGTAACGCAGGACTAAAGACCTCGCCCGGGACGTAACTTATTTGCCACGATGAGGAGGGGGAAGAACGGCTCCAGGGGTGAGAGTAGTTCCCAAGGGTGACGTCACGGGTTACCGCGGATGAGCGATGCAGGGTGCCGGGTCATACATTACCAAGCAGCGATGGGGGTGGTTAAGAACTACCTCGCTTCTGTATGGCGGGTTGCTTCCTACCTTTGGGTCTCGCGCCGTCACTTTACGCGCCTTATTTACTATATTTTACTATTTTTTTAGGATATGACAAAAATTTTCTTTGCCGTATGAAACAAAATACTGAAAATAGTATGACTATGTTGATGAATTACTCTTAAAAATTAATTAAAATAATTGAATAATTTTTTTAACATATATTTGTCAAATTTAACATTGAACGAATTTAGTGGGTAAGGCTACACCTGAAAATAATTGTCGGTGTCTATAAACACATTTTATTGGTAAATGTTTATGTGTTAACCTATTTTTTTTCAATTCCGGCAGAAATAACTCCCGAATTTGCCACCGCCATGGGCTCGGCGCTAGTGGTGGTAGGCGGCCCGGGGTTGTGTCATAGTGCAGCACCACTGCTGCCATTTCAGTCGCCACCATGGCATGGAGCGGTGAACACCGTGCGTTCGTCCTTGAAACCTATTTTAAAAATGGCGATTCTGTAATCACAACGCAGCGATTATTTCGTACGCGCTTCGGAATAGGTCGGCACGGTACAGTCCCTGACAAGAAACCCGTTATATTGAGGGTTAAAAATTTTAGAGTTACAGGTTCGGCTTTAAAAAATGCACCACCAGGTAGACCTCGCAGCGTTCGAACTCCACAGAACGTTCAATTACTCCAACAAGCAGTTACCAAATCTCCAAGACGTCCAGCCCGTAGGCACGCTGCCAGCTTGGGAATATCTGATCGTAGTGTGAGAAGAATGTTACACCAAGACCTCCACTTTCATCCGTACAAAATCATGGTTGTGCAGGAGTGAACGTGATTGGGCCAACCGTATTGCAATTGCGTCTTGTCAGGCTATCCTGGAAAACGTTCCAACAGACGCAGTTGTGCTCTCAAGTGACGAAGCACATTTTCATTTATCAGGATTCGTCAACAAACATAATGTTCGATATTGGGCAGAAAATAACCCTCGGCAACTTCATGAGCGGCTTCTCCATAGCCAACGTGTCACTGTTTGGTGTGCTGTAGCAGACTTTGGAATAATAGGCCCGTATTTTGTTGAGGAGTAAGGACGAACAGTTACAGTAACGTCTCATCGTTACGTAGAGATGCTACACAACTTCCTGGAGCCGAAACTGAATGAACGTGGAAATCCTGCTGTATGGTTTCAACAGGATGGTGCCACCGCTCACACAGCAAGAGAATCTACGGCAGTCCTAAGACAAATGTGTCCAGGGCGTTTAATCTCACTGCGAGGCGACATCCCGTGGCCAGCTCGTTCACCCGATCTTACCGCCTGTGACTTCTTTCTCTGGGGCTACCTGAAGAGTAGAGTCTACAAAAACAAACCGACGACAATCGATGAACTCAAAGCTGCTATCCGACACGAAATCGCGGAAATTCCACAAGAGATGACGAGGAGAGTAATGCGTAATTTCAGAGTGAGGCTTCAGACATGTATAGACAGTGGCGGTCAGCATTCGAGTGAGATTATTTTTAAAAAGTAAGTGAAAATTAAAAAACAATTATGTTTAAAAATGAACTGAATATTAAAACAAGATTATGTTTAAAAATTAAGTGACAGTTAAAAAAATATTATTTTTAAAGATTAAGTGAAAATTTAAAAAAAATTATTTTTAAACATTAAGTGAAAATTAAAAAAAATATTATGTTCAAAGATTAAGTGAAAATTAAAAAGAGGTATGTTTAAAAATTAAGTGAAAATTAAAAAAATTTAATCAAACTAAATGGCAAACATAATTATTTTAGATGGTTTAATAAAATTTTCACTATAATCGTTTGTACATTTTTTATTAGCCTTTCACATTCGGGAGTTATTTCTGCCGCTGCCTGTATATATAAATTTTTATCTCTGGGTATTTTAAAAAAATATGTTAATTTACACTTAAAGAACTTAACCTTTGTAATTTTACAAATATATGTGATATTTTTAATAAGTTGTCAGCAGCATTACGTCACTAAATAACAAAATTCCTTCTAAATTAAGAAGAAAATTGACTCTTGAATGGCTTTTAGTTATTTCCGGAGAACATTTGGATGGATTTATCTTACTTAATCGCGCAATTACTTGATCGATTTGAATTTTACGTGTGATATCTGCTAATTGAATAGTAAAGAAAACATACCGTTAAAAAATATTTTTTATATTAATCGCTCTAAATGGGTTTTTGTAAATTATCAGAATTGCACACATTAAAAACAGAATGCTTTGGGTTTTTAAAGGTTAGCAAATAACTTTCAATATGTTTCATCTCTGAGAATAAAATACGAATTTTCAATGGAAAATGACCAATCCAATAAGATTTTCTCAATATTTGAAACTGTTCGTAATATATTTTCTTTGTTATTTTTGTAACAAAAGGAAACGTTTGTCAAAACTCCTTTTTTTTTAACTGAGAAATTTTGTGTATAATGTTTTAAGATATCCAAATCATAGTTTTGTAAGTATAAAACTATTTCCGATAATTATTTTCAATAATTTTCCAGAAAACATCCGCAGAATAATACTCAGGGACGGGAAGAATTAAAGTACATCTTACATGTTGCCTACTTGATAAAAAGCATATCGTAAATGAGAAAGAGAAAACCTCAAAATATATATTAAAACCATAATATAAGTATCATGGAAAGTTTTCCAGGAATGAACAAATTGAAGAAAGGAACTTGGAATAGCAAAAAAATTTGAGAAGAAAGTGAAACAGGACTTTCCAACAAATAGAATGAATTTTACCTTATCCGAGAACTCAAAAAAAAAAAAATGTTTTTAACTTAAAAATTTATATTTATAATTCATAATAGCAACCGAAAAAGGAAAATTGCACTTAAAACCGACAGATTTCTGTGCCACGCTATAACCCAGTGATGATGTAGGTTTTACTTACAAATTATAGCAGGTTATATTACTTAATATTTTGTTGCCATATGCGACGATTTAAGTTTTGGGTACATTGCAGTATGTGGCTATACAAGAAGCCTGGTGACCATTTATGAAAGTGTTAAGTTTTTAGGTATACAAAAGAATGTGGTTCTCCCAGCATCGTGTTTTCCTTTTACGATAACGTTCGTTTTTGGTTCAGAATTTATAACAATTGGGTCTGATAGTGTCTTTGTTTTGATTTATGAAGAAGTAGGTTTTCTGCATACAGATGATAGCATCTGAAACTCCCAGCAGTCTTGTTTTTATTTATGAAGGAGTTTTGGGAATATTACAGACTATTCATCTTCTAGAAGTCTATTTAAATACCTGTATAAAATATTTTTAAAATAAAATTTAGGAATTTTTTGCATCTAAGGAATAGATAGGATGTCAAACCAGAATAATGGTATGATTTACCGTAGCTGGTCAATGTTTATCGTATTCGTATAGTTTTCACGGCTGTTTTGAGTTTTGTCGAAATACACTACCTGGCAAAGAAAATGCCACACCATGAAGGCGGGAATTCAATACTATGAATCGTGCAGAACTGATGTGCATACACGTATTATGCAACTGATTAACTTTTCTAACCAATCACACGGACCATGTACGTGAAGCCGTCATTTAAGATGTCAAAGCCGCGACTAATTGAGCGTTTTTTTTTTCTTACTGTGTCTGTAGTAAGTACAAACCATGGTAGTGCCTTTAAGATGCCGTCGTGCACAATCATTCCGTCAAACGAATGGGTTGACGAGAAGTTTCATCGTAGGTTTCCGTACTGCCTGTTCGCCCTTGCTCCGTACTGCAGAAGAACTGTAACATGATGCTACAAGTGGAGGTCACCTTTGACGACCGTCATGCCAGGAAGAAAATTTGCGTCGCCTGAGAGGGGCCGGAGCTCAGAGACTGACGTCAGAGCGCACACATCGTAGCATCAGACGTCATACCTCAGCACACCCACAATTCACGACTGACGACATTCTGCGAAGTATGCAGGGTTTGTTTCGATGCAGCGATATGACCCCGGGCAGTGCCGCGCCGATTGGCTGAGGCAGGTTTGTTGCCCATCAGTCTGTTGCGTAAGCCACCCTTAACAGCGAGCCATCATCATCGTCGCTTGGAATTGCGTCCCGCCAGAGCTGCGTAGGGTGCGGAATGGAACAGTGTCATCTTCAATGACGAGTCCTGTTTCCGTCCCACCAACGATGGTCACCGTGTAAGAGTCTGGCGGTAACGTGGTCATCGGGTGGTATCGTCTTCCCGCGTGGAGCACCACACAGCGCGTCATCATGGGCTCATGGTTTGCGATGCCATCAGCACCAACAGTCGCTCCGCTCACCTCTAGTGCGCACTACGTGCATGTTCATGGCGTGCCGCTATGTTGATGTTCTGCGGCTCATGGCATCACCGCATAAACAGGTTGTCTCCAATCAAGATTACAACAGGATAATTCTCTGCCACATACAAATCAGATCAGCCTAATGAGTTCATATGCTTCCTTGACCTGACTGATCTCTCGTCAGTTGCGAATCTGTTGGACACGATTGGACATCGGTTGAAGACCCTTCACACCCACGAAATGAAAATGAACTGTGGACTTGGTTCAACACCACATGGTCCAAGCACCTCAAAACATTCTGCGTGCCTTCATCTAATNTGAAAATGAACTGTGGACTTGGTTCAACACCACATGGTCCAAGCACCTCAAAACATTCTGCGTGCCTTCATCTAACTGATGGCGCACTGGGTTCAGAAATATATACCGCCCAACATGAAGGTCACTGGAACCTTGCCTATAAGAAAAAATATAAAAATATATTCTGCACCTGTTAAGCAGCCTATATGCGTGCAGTTTGGTCCCTTTTTAATCATTAATTCATGGTGTAGCGTATTCTCCGTCAAGCAGTGTCTTTGCCAGATCCACGTAGAAACACCCGTGTGTGTTAACATTAGTGAGAGACATTGCTTTTTGTGTGATTATACACTGAAGAGCCAAAAAAAACTGGTATAGGCGTGCGTATGAAAATAACAGAGGTATGCAACCAATCAGAGTAACGTGATGCGGTCGGCAGCTAGATCGGTTACTCCTGCTACAATGGCAGGTTATCAAGATTTAAGTGAGTCTGAACGTGGTGTTATAGTCGGCGCACGAGAGATGAGACATAGCATCTCCGAGGTAGCGATAACATTTGGATGTTCGCGTACGACCATTTCATGAGTGTTCCGTGAATATCGGGAATCCGGTAAAACATCACAACTTTGACATCGCTGTGGCCGAAAAAAATCGTGAAAGAACGGGAGAAACGACGACTCACGAGAATCATTAAACGTGACAGATGTGCAACCCTTTCCAAATTGGCGGAGATTGGATTTGTGGACTGCCCTGTAGGATTGATGGTGTGAATTGCCACCTGCATACCTTCAGACATTAGTCGAGTCCATGCCACGTCGTCTTGCGGCACTTCTGTGTGCTCGGGGGGCCCTACTAGATATTAGGCAAGTGTACCAGTTTTTTTGGCTCTTCAGTGTATATGTTTCCAGTCAGATATGCCATATTACTCATTCTTCAAGATAGCCTGCCAACTTTATTCGGGTGCACTAGTTGATAAACTGGCTTTACAGTGGATAACTGTAATTTGCAGTTATATGTTCTCGTTATTTATGTTCAGTATGAATAAATTCATTTTTAATGTATTTAGACATGTTTATTCTACGCAGTCTCTTTAATTAGTACAAATGTGTGTTATTTTTAAAAACAATAGCTGCTACACAGTATAGTATTACAAGAAATAAAGCGAACCACCGAATACTCAAACGTTCCCTCAACAATTCAAACAGTGCCAAAAGGGACAGTCAGCTTATAACGCGCTCTTCTATAGAGTATTGTCAGCTGTCAGTTGAAGATAGCCGACAGAAAGCGAGAGGTAGATTAATACTCTGCTTCACACGTTACTAATTTCGTACTTATAATTAAGCCAGTAAGCAAGTCACACAGACATAATAAGAATTAATTAATACGAAGGATGATGCTATAGCAAAACGAACAATTATTCTGCTATCTTAACTCAATGTCAAATTGTATGCGTACGGGAAATGACGCAAATCGATTACTCAGTACAAAATATGCTGTTTTTCAGGAGGAAAAATTTTGCATCAACCAAATGCATTACTCCGTGGCATTACCATGCTACGTTATCTTACGATAAAGTAAAACCGTCAGTATTTGAGTCGTAAAACTTTTACACGAAACCGAGATTTCTGTACTGCACATTGTAAGGTGATTAATTAAAAAATAATATTTTTTGTGTTGTATTACTCTGGTACTGAGGCATCGATATTGGTCTCAATATTTTATAAACAAAAATTACTGTTGGTTACTTTAATTTCAGGAATTTCATTGACAGCTTTCAAGATTTTGCTAACTTTAATTTATATCTCTAAGTCCGTGTATAAAGGTAGTTCTTGCCTTCGTTCTTGAAATCAACGCTGTTCACATGTAGCAATTATACGAACAATCAAAAACTATTCTTGGAAGTATTTTACCTGCGTAAAATGCGTCTCCAAATTTAGGTCTTATATAAATTGCTGAACTGATACGTAATTAGTTGGACTAAGCAAAGTTTGTTCTTCCCTGTGCAATTGGAACATTTAGAGCAGAACAATAGGAGCGACATTTCAGACCTCCAAGAAAAAATATGTGATCCAAGGCCAAAAAATCTATTAGTTTACTGCTTTATAAAATAAGGCTTAACATTTTGCGATTTTGTTACTTTAACTTGTACTCGTGAAACAGTCAGTAAATGTAAAGAAGTAGTGAAATGGATCTTTGTGCCACCTAAGAGGAAGTATTTCACTCTCAGTGATTCTAAAATTGTGTAAGGAATCGTATGTAAATAAACTTGGTAACCTATTTTGACGCAAATTTCGCGTGAGTTTCCTGGGCATAGGTTATTCAGAGTAAGGTGAGCACTTTGGAAAGCGCTCTCATTTAGAATAACAGTCGATAAATACATTTTATTTTAGCCTTAGACGTCAACTTCCGAGTTAGGTGGAATATATACACTATGTTTATTACTTTAATTGAATTTTTTATTTATAAACAATGTTAAAGGATAAAATATGGCGGAAAGGAAAATCTAACTAGGGCTTCAATACTGCTCACTTTACCGTGGACAGCCTTTAACGAGTAGGTGGCTCGGTAAGCCAGTGGGTAACCACAACGCCATAAGCTATGATAAGGTGGTGAACAAGTCTTTTGAAATGTATTATCGGTAATATTTCTCCACTGGAGGATATATCATGCGCAAATTTACTAATATTTGTCGACGACGGTATGTTCCAAGACTGTACCATAGACACACAGCTGTGTCAGTTGAGCCAAATTCAAGAATTAGTGGGAAAGCCAGAGATTTTCTTCAATGAAGGCTACTTATTCATTTGCTTCTTCATTCGGTTAATAAGATTCTTGGGGAGTCTGGGCTGTTATTGCTCGAATAAGGCACATGGCTTTAGTGATTCAGCCATCAAGCTACTTTGAAATCGTGAATATTTTCCAGAACAGGCACGTTACGTTCAAAACCATACTGCGAGTAGAAAAATCTTGCATGAACTGCACGATGATGATCAGTTGAGTGTGGAGTGTTCAATGTTGGGCTGTGATGAACGTTTATTTGTAGAATGCGGCCGTTACGTCGCGCAAGTTCTGGCTCCAGACCGCTGCACTGCACCTCGGGCGAAGTAATATCATATGCGCTGTAATCTCGCAGGGTTTCTGTCCCGCTACTGCGAAACATAATAGCCCGGGAGATAAATCACCCCCGGCGCCCCAACCCCCTGAGGCAACACAAGTCCAGATTGGCCGCGCCGCATCTTCCCTTCTTTTCCCATTCGCCTTTATTGTTGTTCCCCGGCAGATAGCTCGCGCGTTCGCCAAGCACGCGCCAATTTGCGTCTTCCTGTCATGCGGAATCTCCGCTGTGTAATGAAAGGATGGAAAAAAAATGCCTCGGGACTTGGTGATGTTCCCGCCCCATCTAATTTTGCGGCATTGCTCTTCCGTCGACTGCGTTTCAAAACATTACTAGACCCACGCAATCAGTAAAGCTGATTCGATTATCTTAACACGGGTGCGTATTACGTCATTTCAGACTTATTTTCGATTCTGTTATTTATTTATGATGGTAACAATTTTGCATCAAGATTCTTATTTCTTAAAGAGCAAAATCATGAGGTAACACGATTTTTTTAAAAATATAAAGCAGTTTGACTAGCTTTTAAGTTCAGCAATTTACAGATGTGTTTAAAAAATCGTATTGATCATAGAAGGTATAACTACATGCAAATTAAACTGTAACAGCACAGAAACATAAGAAACTTGCAACCGTTTATTATAAATTACAAATTACTATTTTAAAAAAATTCTGTTTCTTATCGATGCAAACTTAAAAATAAACAATAAAAACTATACAGAATCAATGGAAATGAATTATATTTGGTAAAACATGACACAACTAAAACAGCGAAAGACTTAATTACTCATGTTATTCCAATTCACAGGATTATCGGCGATTTTACTGACAGTCAGTTCGAACTGACAAAAGCGTGGAACGAGTTTGATTATCCCGTAGATGTCGTTCGGGCCGCTCATGGTGGTCACATTGAACATGTATGAATGTATGGTAAACCAATTTTACGGTTCCACGGTTCATTTGATTGGTCAATCAAGGTTGTAGGTTGTTTGGGTTTGATATTATAGACCTTCAAAATTGGGGTATTCTTCTATACTGAGCCTCTGTGTATACATGCAGGTAGATACGTGTGTTCTCTAATATTTGTTTATTTGCTATAAGCAAGTATTTACATAATTGGAATACGTTCAAGTAATAATAAAATATATTTGATTAAAAAAATGTGTCTGTTATAAAAGTGAAAATAAACAAATATCTGTGTCACAGAATAGGATAATTTGTAATTTATGTAATCGGTTTGCGAGACATTTTTAGGGACATGAAAATAAAATTAAAATCACTGTACGTAAACTCTATTATACGGTAGTAGTAGGGTAAAGTTTCCTTCGGATACATGTATCGTGCATCAGAATTTATGATTATTCGCACCCGATGACATCACAGGCGGTCGGCGGACTGGGTCGGCCATGTTGTGATGGCACCCGAACACAATATTGAATCTTGGTGACCTTGTCCTTGACCCACGACTNAGCAGAACAATAGGAGCGACATTTCAGACCTCCAAGAAAAAATATGTGATCCAAGGCCAAAAAATCTATTAGTTTACTGCTTTATAAAATAAGGCTTAACATTTTGCGATTTTGTTACTTTAACTTGTACTCGTGAAACAGTCAGTAAATGTAAAGAAGTAGTGAAATGGATCTTTGTGCCACCTAAGAGGAAGTATTTCACTCTCAGTGATTCTAAAATTGTGTAAGGAATCGTATGTAAATAAACTTGGTAACCTATTTTGACGCAAATTTCGCGTGAGTTTCCTGGGCATAGGTTATTCAGAGTAAGGTGAGCACTTTGGAAAGCGCTCTCATTTAGAATAACAGTCGATAAATACATTTTATTTTAGCCTTAGACGTCAACTTCCGAGTTAGGTGGAATATATACACTATGTTTATTACTTTAATTNATAAATACATTTTATTTTAGCCTTAGACGTCAACTTCCGAGTTAGGTGGAATATATACACTATGTTTATTACTTTAATTGAATTTTTTATTTATAAACAATGTTAAAGGATAAAATATGGCGGAAAGGAAAATCTAACTAGGGCTTCAATACTGCTCACTTTACCGTGGACAGCCTTTAACGAGTAGGTGGCTCGGTAAGCCAGTGGGTAACCACAACGCCATAAGCTATGATAAGGTGGTGAACAAGTCTTTTGAAATGTATTATCGGTAATATTTCTCCACTGGAGGATATATCATGCGCAAATTTACTAATATTTGTCGACGACGGTATGTTCCAAGACTGTACCATAGACACACAGCTGTGTCAGTTGAGCCAAATTCAAGAATTAGTGGGAAAGCCAGAGATTTTCTTCAATGAAGGCTACTTATTCATTTGCTTCTTCATTCGGTTAATAAGATTCTTGGGGAGTCTGGGCTGTTATTGCTCGAATAAGGCACATGGCTTTAGTGATTCAGCCATCAAGCTACTTTGAAATCGTGAATATTTTCCAGAACAGGCACGTTACGTTCAAAACCATACTGCGAGTAGAAAAATCTTGCATGAACTGCACGATGATGATCAGTTGAGTGTGGAGTGTTCAATGTTGGGCTGTGATGAACGTTTATTTGTAGAATGCGGCCGTTACGTCGCGCAAGTTCTGGCTCCAGACCGCTGCACTGCACCTCGGGCGAAGTAATATCATATGCGCTGTAATCTCGCAGGGTTTCTGTCCCGCTACTGCGAAACATAATAGCCCGGGAGATAAATCACCCCCGGCGCCCCAACCCCCTGAGGCAACACAAGTCCAGATTGGCCGCGCCGCATCTTCCCTTCTTTTCCCATTCGCCTTTATTGTTGTTCCCCGGCAGATAGCTCGCGCGTTCGCCAAGCACGCGCCAATTTGCGTCTTCCTGTCATGCGGAATCTCCGCTGTGTAATGAAAGGATGGAAAAAAAATGCCTCGGGACTTGGTGATGTTCCCGCCCCATCTAATTTTGCGGCATTGCTCTTCCGTCGACTGCGTTTCAAAACATTACTAGACCCACGCAATCAGTAAAGCTGATTCGATTATCTTAACACGGGTGCGTATTACGTCATTTCAGACTTATTTTCGATTCTGTTATTTATTTATGATGGTAACAATTTTGCATCAAGATTCTTATTTCTTAAAGAGCAAAATCATGAGGTAACACGATTTTTTTAAAAATATAAAGCAGTTTGACTAGCTTTTAAGTTCAGCAATTTACAGATGTGTTTAAAAAATCGTATTGATCATAGAAGGTATAACTACATGCAAATTAAACTGTAACAGCACAGAAACATAAGAAACTTGCAACCGTTTATTATAAATTACAAATTACTATTTTAAAAAAA
>NQII01015631.1:0-20731 GCA_002778355.1 Clitarchus hookeri
TGCATGCGAAGCCTGCAATTCCTGTAAGTGGTAGATGGCTTATCTGCTTGCTGCGTATTGCTGCATTATTGCCCGCTTTTGCTCGGAAAGAGTCTAATACCTACTACACGAGTCCATGCAGTAAGGCACACAGGTCACTGCCAGTATCAAAGNTTTTGCTCGGAAAGAGTCTAATACCTACTACACGAGTCCATGCAGTAAGGCACACAGGTCACTGCCAGTATCAAAGCGAGTCTCACATTCCAACCGGCAATACTATAACGACGCACATAGTGTATCTGACGTGCATGGTTTACGCACAACCAATGATACGTGGATAAACGTAAGTGCTATTATTAGACTGTTTCTGAACAAAAGCGGAGAATTAGGCAGCACTAAGCAGCAAGAAGATAAGCGATCTACAACTCACAGGAACTGGAGGTTTTGAACGTAAGTAAACTGNTAGGCAGCACTAAGCAGCAAGAAGATAAGCGATCTACAACTCACAGGAACTGGAGGTTTTGAACGTAAGTAAACTGACAATCGAAAGTTCATTCATTCAGACAGTCATTCGTTTTACATTGCTTGAAAGACAGAATGAGAGCAGCATGTGGATCTCTCATCAGTGCTGAGGTTCGCCCACCAACCGCTAACGTAAGAAGGAGAGCAGAGTCGTGTCTGATACAGAATGTTCGACATTTAGAGATACTTATGAAGAGTGATGTGTGCGAATGAGTTTTTCCAGTTCCCAGTTCACGGTAGTTCTCTCACAACTATACCGGTATTTACAGTACACCCGACGTCCTTTTGTAGTATGAAAACTAAGTATGCACGCCGGAAAAACAACATATTTCGTTGATTTCCTTTTGATTGTAGTACGAAAAACACGTTTGCGATCAATTGTCATTGTGCATACGACTATGTCCGTCACAAACCATATGCTTACATGATTTATTTTATTGTGCATAAACTGTGCATGTGAGAAAAAATGCGTCTTAGTAAAAGTTGTTTCCTTCTAGACGATCTATCCAACGATACCTCATACAACCTACATTCTCATTGCCATTTCAAAGCTCACCCCCTATACCATCTACCAATGGTATGTTCGGGGGAATGGGATTACTACCAATCGATGCTTCATATAGGGTATGGTTATCACACTTTTTTTCGCGAACCCCCGGTGTCGTGTTGTTTCCGAGTAAAAGGGGTGACATGGGTGCTGTGAATTATCTTGTGTGGGTGTGTGCGTGTGTATGTGTGTGTGTGTATATATATATAACACACACGTACAGTGTTTGTGGCCTTGAGTATTATGTGTATGTCATTAAAGATCAAATTCATATTTTGCAAAAAAAAATAATTCATTTATCTTTGTAGAATCTTAGGCATAATATTGCGTGAGTTGTGCTTATCTTATCAAAGGCACCCTTTGTAAGCAGGGTTGGATATAGACTTTCGGTTTTCTGAAAGGGGTAATTTTCCTATTGTGCAAGTGCAGCTCTAGAAAAAAAGGTTGGGAAGGGGGGGGGCAGCTCTCACTCACCATAATTTTATGAAAACGCCATTAAATTAATCAAATAAAATAAGCATGTATACGATTGTGATATATTTTCGTGTAAGTTTTAAAACATTGACAGGACTGTTTGATGTGAACGTAGGGTTTTAAGGACGCTCATGCGTGACCGCCGAGACTACAAAGCCTTACAAACTGTATGTGACGTCACTGGCGCTGGGCAGTACTTCCGCAATGCGGCATTGTTTTGGAATATGTAACAATACGGTAAAATAACATGGGCAGTACTGAATAATGCACGTGAAAACTTTGTGCGTTTGTTTCGGCTCCACTGCACCCCTGCAAATACGAGGCAATTCTGTTGACTGCTGTTTATTGTTGTAGTCAAACAGATATGCTAACCAGCTCAGAGAATGTTAACGACCTCCCTCAATTCTGAGGGATCTCGTTAACGTCAGCTAAGTGAAGGGTACTTAACCCGAGTGACACCTTATCGCCAATGATTAGCAAAAACGTAAAAATTACAAGGCAAGGATACTCAAACCACACTGGCATCTTATCACAAACGACCAGCAAGTACGTAAAAATTATAAGGCTTATCAGTTAGTGTTCTTTGAAGGTCTCGCCATAACCCCGTCAGGGTGTCACATGCTTAAGACTATATTGGCTAAGTTCCACAGAACAAATTATTACTATAGAAAATTATGCTTTCCAACTGTTAATATCCTACAACAATTACAAAAATAAAAAATTAGTGTTTTTTTTGTTATTTTGTTTAAAATTTCCTAAAGTATTTCAACTTACAAAATATACTTCTGTAACTATTATAGTGAAATAGTCACAAGAGTTTTAACGTGACATTCCAAACAGGATGACATTAGCTAGACTTCGATTTTCAATTATTTAAAGTAAACTACTTATCTTGAATAACTAAAGCATAAAATTGGCTCGCGTTTCATTGGAATTTTAGAAAGTTTTGCTTAATGCATATTCCCACTGGAAAAACATGTTAGCAAACTGGTCAAAAATAAAGTTCAATTATCCTGTTTGTCCTATCCAGCTTACAGTGAACACGTTCTTTGAACAGGTTGGTCGCACGTGAATTTTTCTCGACACACGATCAGAATTGGACAGTTGCAGTGGACAGTATCTGCTATTCTGCTTGCAAGTGTTTCACGATGTCCCGTTTCTTGCATTGTGGCAGCTTATGTTGCGATGGACAGGAACAAGGGACGTCCCCGTCTCAGTTGGTGACAGCGGCAGTTCCTCATTGTTTTGATAGTCCCAACAACCAAGAAATGCGATGCAAATTTGAGAGAGGCTGTATGTATTATAAGTGTGTCGGATCGCTTGGTATATGATCAACTTCCTGTTTTCGGTAAGTGCAGAGTCTTGTAATTCCTTAATGTACTTATTCTAAATCTCTAAACATTTCTGACTTTGTTTATCAAGTATTACTAAATTCTTAGGCAAACTATTTGAAAGCACTTGTTTCATCTGAGGCCTGTAAACACACACGCATTTCCTGCGGGTTTGAAATCAGTTACCATCGCATCATCACTTCGGGGCACTTTATGGAAAGTACTCTATATTGTCCTAGATGCTTCTATAAATAGTGTCAATGAATTTTACAGCCACAAAGGTTAAAATGTTATAGTCTCTCTTGCTTTAGCGGGCTCGCAATACTCATTTGTGTGTTAGGCGTGGGGTGTCAATGACGAATCTCAGGTGATGAGGTATTTAAAATGTGTGACATATTGAAGGGATTACAAGCAGATAGAGGATTGATGAGAGCAAAAGCACTTTTCGGGATAGGCGTGCCTATGCCACTTGTCATTGTCGCAGGTGACGTATTTCCTCTGCACGAGAATATAATGAAGGCATATCAGAGTAATCAGTCAAGAGGATGTAAGAATATATAAATAAGGCCCGTAGTGTTTCGGGAACACTTCCGTTTAATGAGTTCAGTTTCCGTGTTTCTCAGAAAACCCTGGTTACTCAGGTATGAGAAAGACTTGAATATATCTACACGTATTCTTGTTTGTCAGTAAATACTATAAAAACGATTATTTTTGTGAAAAATAAAACACCATGAAGGAGCCATCACAATGAGAGGAAATTTATGACATGAATTACTAAAAGTATTACAAAGAAGCAATTATATTTTCAAAGTAATGCAACAATTTTTGCAAAAAAATCAGGGCTGCAAAAAACTGCAACACGCCATAGCATAAAATCAAACAGGTCTTGGATGTGCCCTTCGGGAATCACCTGACAGGCTGCTTCGACCCCAGTCCACGGTTAATCGGTATTGGCTGTTTGATGATAATGGCGGGTAAGTTACGGAGTGACCATATCCCAGACATGTTCAATAAGTGACATCAGGCGAACATGTAGGCCAGAGAAGAAGCGGCATCTGCCTTGCCTCGAAGATGGCTTGGACANGCATCTGCCTTGCCTCGAAGATGGCTTGGAAATTTCTGGTAACATGTGGTCGGGCGTTGCCTTGTTGGAATAAGGCTCCAGGAGTGTGCTGAAGGAAGAGTCAAGCTTGGTTCACCGTTGAAAGCATAACAGTAAGCACAGAACAGGGGTCGTGTGCACAAGAATTTACTGTCATGTTTTCAAACTTATTGATTCACAACTACGCATAACAGGTCGTGGGCACGAGAGTTCCTAACATAGTATACAAAGGAAATAGTTATATTACATTTCTTGTGCAGGTGAATGAAACAACAGTCAATCAGAGCAGAGTATAAAATGTTCTACGAAGTTGTTTATTTAAAATGGAAGAACTGTTATGCTGCATAAACGAATAAATGCCACAATATATTAATTTAGAAAAAAGAACGGGTGACAGTTACTAGAAATTTTTTTTAAGAGTTATTCTCAGCTTTACAATCACAAAAACAAAGTTTTTGAAGAAAAGCAAAAATGTTAAATATTTTAAATCACGGTCAGTTTTCAACACAATGTGATGATCTATTATGCAAATATATTATTGACCATCACTGCCAATTGATTCCAGACTCGTCTGAAAATTTTATTAGCCAAAATTAATACATATTTATTCAATTGTGAATCAATGTCGCACAATAATTCTTGTCGAGGTAATGTTTTACTGTTATTTTCTATACTCTGTGCGTATGTATTTTGATTGCGAACCCAACTTAAGACTTCAAATTATACAAAAGTTTGCACTATTCCAGTGCCAAATATGTGATGACAGCACCTATATGTGAAATAAAAATATTGTATGAAAGTAAATTAACATTTATATAACATTGATAAGGAAAATATGGCATTCCATTCTAAACATAAGCAGTGCTATGAAATGACTCTATACCCTATCGTTATGCGATGCCATAAAAAGAATCACTGCCTAGCATGCTGCACTGCCATGCGTGGTTGGGACTCAGTAGGTTGTTGTTGCATCCTCATTTTATTATTCCTTTTCAGTTTCAAAATTCAGGTTACCAATCTGGAGTTTTAGTATACAAGCACAGCTTCGATTTTTATATTACATCTGTTGGTCAAACTTTCCTGTTGTACAGAAAATTTGTCCTGTTTTGCATCCTCTTGTATTTATGTATAGAACTGTTTCATATAAGCAAATAGCAACAAAAATAAATAGAAAATAGTGTCGTAAGTCAAATCATTGACTTACGGCACTACTGATGTGATAGTGTCTCTGATGTGATAGTGAATTACTACAAGAAGCTTTCTCAACTATATCTTCACCACAGGGTATGTGTGACGTTTGTTAATCACCTTCTTAATGATATGGTAACACCTTCTTAATCATATGGTAATGCTGTAATAGTTACTTTTTCTTTTCTTGTTGAATGAGTAAACACTTGATGCAATCTGCCTTTATTTGTTTTTATATTGCAGAAATGTTTTCTTCTCGTGCTTCGAACTGGGAGCAAAAATTAACTCAGCGAACGAAATGTTTCTGCGAACACGAAACAGCTATTATCTACTCTAGGCCTTGTTTTCGGATAAGTCCATACTACCCGAACCACGACAGTTTTCATCGTCATCGTTTCGAACATGTTTGCTGGAAATGTTCTCACAGAAGGGACACGCCTTAAGTTTCTTCCCCCTGACCCGAGTGTATCCCAAGGCGAACTGTGTTCGATGCCCAGTGGGGTCGCTCCAGGATTTTTTGTATGTGGGAACCGAGTCGAACTGTGCAGCTGGTCGGCGGGTTTCCTCAGGAATCTCCCATTTTCCCCGCCCTTACATTCCGACGCTGCTCTGTACTCACCTCGCTTCACCCTCATTGGATCTCAATACTTCGTTGTTAAGAGCCGCCCAAACATTTCCATTCCGCATTGTATCATCGTTCATGGTTAATTAAAAACTTTTGAAATTAGCCTGTGTAAAAAATCCTAGGCCCTAACTGCATATACTTTAACGGAAATAGAAGCTGGCATACTCTCACTTAATTGGCAACAAAGCAGGTAAAATAGTTAACAAGTCTAACAGAAAGTTGTGCTAAATGTTTGAAGTTAAAATTTGGGCATGTTGAATTAATTTTATTTCTGTTACTTTTATGCACCAAAATGTAAGAATAGGTTAGCAAGTTTATAGCATATTTACGTTTCTAAAATTGTAAAAGTTACATGGTGTTGGTGCACGAATATAGTGGCATGGTCCACAGCAAAGTTAACTTTAAATATGGTGAAATGACAAAAACGGACAGAAATATATGTCCTCAGCAGAGCATTGACAGTGCTCCCTCGACTGCGAAAATCCTTTAAAAATTTGAATAGAACAAAAATAAACCACACTTCTAATAAGACATACTCCATGCGATACCAGGTAGTATTGTTGCATCTCACATAGAGGATCCTGGCTCTATACATGGCTTGGAGTTTTACAAGTGGTTTGTGTGCTTGTGTGAACTACAAACTGTTTTAGGCATTTGCAAACCACTACAGAATCATCATGCCTTGTCTTATTGGACGCGACACGATTTACATCACAATATGGGGTGTCTGCAACCCTTCGGGCTGTCAATTCATCATGAGGTTTTCTCAGGGCACCACTCGGAATGTACTGCCACCTCGGATCATATGGCACAGTGATTTTTAACAGACCGTCGCTTCGGTCTCCTGCTAACCTGAGCCATCGTTTAGCGAGATTTAATTTGGTGAATGTGATTGAAGTTTTGGTAGTTGCAGACGACACAAAGAGATAGAAACAGCAGTTGAGAAAGTTATAATAGTGGAAGGTGGACATTGCATATGCTCCCTTTCAGTGTGGGCTGGGTGGTATAAAGACCTATGGCTACATGTCCCCGGGTGGCTAAGAGAGTAGACGAGTGTATTTGGCAGATGTCTCGTAGCATGGACCAGTCACTGGTATTAATATCACTAAACAGAGCCTGTTTCAGATGCTAACTTTTGACGTGAACCATGCTTCCACGAGTTCCTTGTGCCCATGCTGACTGCCGCAGTCACAACTACACCAGCCACACTGGGCCGCACCAACTAGATCAGGCCAAGAGTGTCTAGTGCGGGTTGATAAGAACGGAGCTTGCACCTTCTTGTCGACAAGGATTACACAACTCAAGAGACAGCCCTACTCAATTATTACAAGAGGTAACTCTTTTAATAAATGGGCAGACGATCCGAAATGGCGTTTATCCCAAAGCCACAGCCGTTGGGTGCACTGGCAATTGGTAATTGCGTCCTCGCAGCCCGCACGGCTGAATACGATGCGGCTCAACGCACTGCAGGGTGAAGTTAATTTGCTGATAGGCCAGAGCTGAAGAGTTAAGTGCCCCAAAGTGTCGTCCAGCAGTGTACAGAATTTTTATAAACATACTGAACACAGTCACTGCATTCACAGCTACAGCCAGGGGTGTTTTTCATTGTATAAATGGCAATCAAGCATGGCATTCCACACACCTTTGCCCAGGCGGACACGTCCATCCCTTCAGGAGACAGCCACCTGGCAACGCTGTAGCCAGTGTAATTAAACATGTCATTGGAAGTGAAATTCGAACTCTTTTATGAGGAAATATAGTAACTTATATAATGTGTATTTATGTAAGAGTTATTATGTTTTTCTAAAATAGAGATTGCCTATAAAAGCCTCCAACATTGTAATAAATCATTTAGTGTGGTAACATTCCCCATCCATTTCACAACTTTAACATTAACGGACATTTGTTAATAAACGGTGATTTCACCAATGTGTTAAATTTAATTTGTACAATTTTTCATCGTAATCGCATCACAGAGTGTACATGTTATATTCATTCATTCGCAGTTTGACTTCGGCTCTCGCCACTCATGACAAAAGCCAACACCATTCGCCCCAGTTCGTCTCAAGACATGTACAAGACCAGCGGCGTGGTCGCCCGCTCCGCGAGCTCCCTCAGTACCAGCATGTAGGCTGAAGTCATTTTCACTACAATAGTTAATATTAGTCAACCAGAACTTTTGTGTGATTTTTATGTACTGAGGGGAGAGCCAACAGCCCTCTCACCGGAGAGTTTAACGTAATCGCGTCTCAATCTAAGACCACGTGTTTTTCACCATTTAAGTGCTGAGCTCATTACCACGCATTATTCAACTGTAACAAGGACAGTGAATAAACTGCTCAATCAAGTGAAATCAGGGCATCCTTGTAGCATCACCCAAATTTCTTTAGCATAGTTCAGGCGTACGAGACGGCCTACAGTCTCGTCATCGGTTATAAAAGCGCAACAGTAAGTAAGTGAGTGACAACTCTTCAACCGACTAACAGAGGATTACCGGTGTTCCCATGGGCTGTCGACCGGACGACCCTCATCATTAGCTCGCCACTGAGTTATGGCACCGGGCAATATAACATCAAACCAGCCCTGGGTAACCTTGCAACCACGTCACTTTCTAGTCCTATTCAATGCACACGAGGGCCAAACTAGACATGTTTTATCTGGTTCATCCAACACACCTTCGGGAATCCCGAAAAAGTCTGCCTGGGATGCACAACTTATATACAAACCGAACATGTCGTTTGCAGAAACATGGGCAATCACAAGAAGCAGCTCGCTGAGGCGTGAGATCCAAATTTCGACCTTTATCGTTCCATGTACTACATTCAAAGCTTTTTCGATCCAGACATTGTTTGACGTCAAGTTCTACATCCCACTGACTCTTAAATGATAAGGACAACTTCTGCCCATCACTTTGTGTATGGCAGGACATTCACACTCTCAGGCCTGCAGTATATGCGCTGTGTTTGAAAGGTACCGAACTTATGCCTTACCACGAGACTAAAGTGACATAAAACAACACCTGTTCCTTAATGGATATTGAGGAAATTTCTTTAAGAACAATGTCTATTATGGAGTACCTTTGCAACTATAGTTAGTGTTGACTGTACATGCACTGCCACATGTGCAGAAATTGAAGGGCATACCTGGTATAATGTTAATTAGAAATGTGGGATTTGTTGAAAGACTTAGCACCGTCCATGAGGTTAAGCTGGAACCAGGGACATATAGCATTTTCTGAATATGTCAAGACACCTTGTACCTCTAAAGAGAAAGTTATGTGGGGGCAGTGATTAAAAGACGGTCCTGTCCTCAGCAAGCAGTAGTCGCTTTCTCTGTGGACAAGATTCTGGGAAGTGAGCCCATCAAAAAATGTGCACAGGAGAACGATGCTGGTATTTAGAACTTTTCGGACATGGGCGTCTTCATAAAGTATGACGACTGCTGAGAAGCATCATAATGATCAGAATATGAAGGAAATTGGTTTAAGGCTCAAACAGTCCAGTGTTAGAATTTAGAGGTGAGTGAAGCCAGGGTAGTTCCCGCTTTCTGGGGGTTCCCCAACTTCTCATTCCCATGTGAACACCCAAACAGTGAAATAAATGTTTTGAGATCCTAAAATTACGTCTAAAAATCTACTTTTATTTTCTATGTGGCAGTGTATTTTGGTAATCTATCTGTTTAACAGCGAGTAGTGTAACCAACACTAAACATAAATATTACTATGGTTTTCAAATATTTTTCCCGATATGTGTACATACAATACAATTTATAATCTTTTACTTTAAGAAATATTATACTACAACAAGTTGATGTGAACCACGCATCCACGAGCTGTGCCCACTCTGACCGCCGCAGTCACATCAACTGCACCAACCACATTAAGGCCAAGAGTGCATAGTGCAGATTGACAAGAACAGAACTTGCACCTTCTTGCCAACAAGGATTACATAACTCAAGAGAATGTGAAGCCTTAGCATTCCATGGCCCAAGTTGTTTGGACCTGTAAATATGTGAATACTCCATTTTCGTGTATTGGTGCTAGACAGATTCGATATTTTGAATTTCCCACGCTACCACCTCTCACGGTTTCTGCAGTTGGCCATACTGCATTCAGCATTGGATCAGAATTGGCCACCAAAGGCTGCCGACAGGAGTCAGTCAGTTGTTCGTGAATCATCGTGGTGTTGAGTACTGTCATTCGGGCAGCCTCACTTTGAATTATTTTAATTTCACATCTGAAATAATTTGAATTTACAGTCCATTTCGTCTTCGTGGTAATAACATTTTGGATCCTCCGGGCCGCATATTTCCGGTATTTTTGCGTTGTATTTGCGATTTCGCTATTTATTGTACCTGTTGTTTTGGTTTCGCATCATCATGGCTGGTTATTTAGCACCAAAAACATTAAATTTCTCAGCGACTGTAATTTTTGATTGTGTGTGTCACCTATTTGTATGCGCCTTATTTATTTCTAGCAATGACTGATGCACTAGCCGCAACATTTCGGCTGAAGTTGGCAGAAGGGCGAGTTAAGCACGCATGTATTATCTTACTTAGTTAGCAGTGACCAGACTAAGGCAAAGCTGTTTCTTGCAAGCATCAGAGACCTTCAGAGTGGAATAATCTTACGATGACTACATCATGGTTGAAGCTTCGTCTGACAATAGCGATGATTTCGATAGTGAACATCACCATCAGCAGATGACTACATTTGAGAAACAGTGAAAGCAAGCCAGAGGTACTGGCATGGGTTGGTACCGATACAGCTAATAGACAGAAGGTAAATGTTGATTTGTCTAAAATACCACTCGGTAACTTTGATGACACCCCGCAGCAATGGTCAACCTTTTCCATCTTGTTCGTAACGTTAGTTTCCAATAATCCAAGCTTGTCTGCAGCGGAAAAGCTAGCATATCTGAAGGGTACCGTTAGTATTGAACCCCTTAAGAATATTCATTCCTCGTCATTAACTGATGCTAACTTTGAGGTTGCCTGGGGACTGCTAGATAATCGCTATGAAAATAAGCGGTTGATTGTGTCGGCTCATGTTGAGGCATTGCTACAAGCACCCTCTGCTCGAGCATAATCGCCAAGGTCGTTAAGTAACCCATTGACCAGAATCTCTGAAAATTTGTCGGCATTGGAGGCTCCTGTGGGACANAATCGCCAAGGTCGTTAAGTAACCCATTGACCAGAATCTCTGAAAATTTGTCGGCATTGGAGGCTCCTGTGGGACAATGGGATCTGAGCCTACTTCCCATTTTGTGTGAACTGGACCCGAAACTTTAGGTGGAATAGGAAATGAGCTTAGGTTCCGAACTTCCCAAACTGGACTTCATTTCCTTTCCTGAGAAGCACTGTAGAGCCCAAGAGACGGTTGATTCATCTCAAATAAAAGGTTCTGGATCCCAATCTTGTTCCTCTCGCCGTAAGGTACCTGCAATGCAGCTGACTAAACAAAAACTTCCCAATCCTAACAATCATCAGACATATGAATCAAGGTCTCTTGTAAGTTAAACACTACACCACACCCCTTGTATAAAAGTCCTGAGTTCCATCAGTTGTCACACCACGATCGGTATGCCATTGTAAAAAAGCAAAAGCTAGGTTTAAATTGTCTTAACCAGTCTCATCAAGCAAAGAATTTTCCTTCGAACTTTTCATGTCGNAAAAGCAAAAGCTAGGTTTAAATTGTCTTAACCAGTCTCATCAAGCAAAGAATTTTCCTTCGAACTTTTCATGTCACACCTGCAGTAGTAAATATCATACTCTACTGCACTTTGAACCTAAATCTAAGGATAAAACCTTTATGATCTGATGCTGTGCCACTATCTGGGGAGACTACATCTACACTTTCAACGGTCATGTCTGCTGTGGTAATTCTGATAAAACTGTGCTATTGTCAANATCTACACTTTCAACGGTCATGTCTGCTGTGGTAATTCTGATAAAACTGTGCTATTGTCAACTGCCCAAGTAGAGTTTCTCGATTCGGCGTTTAGTCCATGTGTAGTTCGGGCGCTTTTGGACACAGCAAGCCAAGCCAGTTTTATCACAGAAGGATGTAGGCAAAAATTGCATTTGAGATGCAACAAGGCTCATTTGCTGATTCACGGAATAACTAACACTCCGATCAATGCGACAAGAGCCAATGCATCTATCGTTGTTGTGCCAGTACGCTGTACAGGACCCCAATTTGCTGTTAATGTCTTTATCTTACCATGCATTACTCGTAATTTGCCTAGTNAGAAAGTTATGTGGGGGCAGTGATTAAAAGACGGTCCTGTCCTCAGCAAGCAGTAGTCGCTTTCTCTGTGGACAATATTCTGGGAAGTGAGCCCATCAAAAAATGTGCACAGGAGAGCGATGCTGGTATTTAGAACTTTTCGGACATGGGCGTCTTCATAAAGTATGACGACTGCTGAGAAGCATCATAATGATCAGAATATGAAGGAAATTGGTTTAAGGCTCAAACAGTCCAGTGTTAGAATTTAGAGGTGAGTGAAGCCAGGGTAGTTCCCGCTTTCTGGGGGTTCCCCAACTTCTCATTCCCATGTGAACACCCAAACAGTGAAATAAATGTTTTGAGATCCTAAAATTACGTCTAAAAATCTACTTTTATTTTCTATGTGGCAGTGTATTTTGGTAATCTATCTGTTTAACAGCGAGTAGTGTAACCAACACTAAACATAAATATTACTATGGTTTTCAAATATTTTTCCCGATATGTGTACATACAATACAATTTATAATCTTTTACTTTAAGAAATATTATACTACAACAAGTTGATGTGAACCACGCATCCACGAGCTGTGCCCACTCTGACCGCCGCAGTCACATCAACTGCACCAACCACATCAAGGCCAAGAGTGCATAGTGCAGATTGACAAGAACAGAACTTGCACCTTCTTGTCAACAAGGATTACATAACTCAAGAGAATGTGAAGCCTTAGCATTCCATGGCCCAAGTTGTTTGGACCTGTAAATATGTGAATACTCCATTTTCGTGTATTGGTGCTAGACAGATTCGATATTTTGAATTTCCCACGCTACCACCTCTCACGGTTTCTGCAGTTGGCCATACTGCATTCAGCATTGGATCAGAATTGGCCACCATAGGCTGCCGACAGGAGTCAGTCAGTTGTTCGTGAATCATCGTGGTGTTGAGTAGTGTCATTCGGGCAGCCTCACTTTGAATTATTTTAATTTCACATCTGAAATAATTTGAATTTACAGTCCATTTCGTCTTCGTGGTAATAACATTTTGGATCCTCCGGGCCGGATATTTCCGGTATTTTTGCGTTGTATTTGCGATTTCGCTATTTATTGTACCTGTTGTTTTGGTTTCGCATCATCATGGCTGGTTATTTAGCACCAAAAACATTAAATTTCTCAGCGACTGTAATTTTTGATTGTGTGTGTCACCTATTTGTATGCGCCTTATTTATTTCTAGCAATGACTGATGCACTAGCCGCAACATTTCGGCTGAAGTTGGCAGAAGGGCGAGTTAAGCACGCATGTATTATCTTACTTAGTTAGCAGTGACCAGACTAAGGCAAAGCTGTTTCTTGCAAGCATCAGAGACCTTCAGAGTGGAATAATCTTACGATGACTACATCATGGTTGAAGCTTCGTCTGACAATAGCGATGATTTCGATAGTGAACATCACCATCAGCAGATGACTACATTTGAGAAACAGTGAAAGCAAGCCAGAGGTACTGGCATGGGTTGGTACCGATACAGCTAATATACAGAAGGTAAATGTTGATTTGTCTAAAATACCACTCGGTAACTTTGATGGCACCCCGCAGCAATGGTCAACCTTTTCCATCTTGTTCGTAACGTTAGTTTCCAATAATCCAAGCTTGTCTGCAGCGGAAAAGCTAGCATATCTGAAGGGTACCGTTAGTATTGAACCCCTTAAGAATATTCATTCCTCGTCATTAACTGATGCTAACTTTTAGGTTGCCTGGGGACTGCTAGATAATCGCTATGAGAATAAGCGGTTGATTGTGTCGACTCATGTTGAGGCATTGCTACAAGCACCCTCTGCTCGAGCAGAATCGCCAAGGTCGTTAAGTAACCCATTGACCAGAATCTCTGAAAATTTGTCGGCATTGGAGGCTCCTGTGGGACAATGGGATCTGAGCCTACTTCCCATTTTGTGTGAACTGGACCCGAAACTTTAGGTGGAATAGGAAATGAGCTTAGGTTCCGAACTTCCCAAACTGGACTTCATTTCCTTTCCTGAGAAGCACTGTAGAGCCCAAGAGACGGTTGATTCATCTCAAATAAAAGGTTCTGGATCCCAATCTTGTTCCTCTCGCCGTAAGGTACCTGCAATGCAGCTGACTAAACAAAAACTTCCCAATCCTAACAATCATCAGACATATGAATCAAGGTCTCTTGTAAGTTAAACACTACACCACACCCCTTGTATAAAAGTCCTGAGTTCCATCAGTTGTCACACCACGATCGGTATGCCATTGTAAAAAAGCAAAAGCTAGGTTTAAATTGTCTTAACCAGTCTCATCAAGCAAAGAATTTTCCTTCGAACTTTTCATGTCGCACCTGCAGTAGTAAATATCATACTCTACTGCACTTTGAACCTAAATCTAAGGATAAAACCTTTATGATCTGATGCTGTGCCACCATCTGGGGAGACTACATCTACACTTTCAACGGTCATGTCTGCTGTGGTAATTCTGATAAAACTGTGCTATTGTCAACTGCCCAAGTAGAGGTTCTCGATTCGGCGTTTAGTCCATGTGTAGTTCGGGAGCTTTTGGACACAGCAAGCCAAGCCAGTTTTATCACAGAAGGATGTAGGCAAAAATTGCATTTGAGATGCAACAAGGCTCATTTGCTGATTCACGGACTAACTAACACTCCGATCAATGCGACAAGAGCCAATGCATCTATCGTTGTTGAGCCAGTACGCTGTACAGGACCCCAATTTGCTGTTAATGTCTTTATCTTACCATGCATTACTCGTAATTTGCCTAGTATCAAGCTTTCCTCCGAAGTTCGTAGTGCTGTGTCTAACCTGAAACTAGCAGATCCCTCCAACATGTCTGGCCCCCATTGACCTTATTGGCATAGACCTCCTTCAATTGATAACCGGAGGGAGGATTGAGGGCCCACCAGTTGCTCTAGGGTCTGTGTTTGGGTGGGTTTTGATGGGGAAGGTGGCATCTGAACTTGTTTCTCCCCCTGCCTAGTCATTCTGTATATCTCTCCTCACTTCCGTCCCTCCTCTGGATGAAGTCGTGAGAAAATTCTGGGCAGTTGACGAGTTTCCGATCACCAAACATAAGTCGCCTGAGGTCCTTTCTAAAAAAATATTTGACGATACTCTCTCGAAATGATGTTCGTTACAATGCCTGCATGCTTGCCACTTCGCAAACTGGCATTGGAGTCACTTGGCCCCAAACTGTAAGGCGCCTGAGTTGTCTTAAGAGGCATCTCAAAGGGAATAGTGATATAAAGGCTATGCACACCGAATTCACGACAGATTACCTTAACTCAGGGCATATGAACAGGATCAGGTTGTCATCCTCAGTCTACTATATCCCCCATCACTGTGATCAAGCCAGATTCCACCACCTAGCTTCATGTGGCGTTCGAGGCCTCAGGCAAAGGATTCTAAGGGAAGGCCGCTCACTGACCTCTTGCCTACAGGTAAAAGTTGCTGCGAGATTGCAGATGTGTCGAACTTCCGATTGTATGCAATTCTGGTTACTGCTGATATCAAGCAAATTTATCCGCAAGTTGTGGTTCACCCTAACAATCAGGATTGTCAACACATTGTATGGCGAATTTTTGACACTGATCCAGTCAGCTAAGGATGAATCGGCCAATTTCCCTATTGCATCCATGGTCTTGCTTTCATACACTTACATGGATGACATTGGCACAGGTTCTCATTCAGTTGAGTCAGCACTGGCCCAAAGGGAGCTAATTTATTAGCTGGCTATGGGTGGATTTAAGCTGCGAAAGTTCAGGAACAATCTCCCTTCCCTGCTTGACTGGCTTCCTGTGGGTGATGTTGGGATGCCACAATCTTTCAGCCTGGATATGGAGAGTCAGGTTGGTATTACGGTTGCAGTGGAACCCGGTCTCGGACACCTTTGCCTACAAAATTCAAAGCAGCCCGAGTCATACCACCAAGCGCACCATAGCACGTATGCTTGACCCTCTTGTATGGCCGAGTCCTTATGTTCGCGAAACATCATCTGCAGATTTTGTGATTGAAGACTATCGATTGGGATGCTACTTTCCCATCTGACCTCGCTGCACACTGGCGGTTTGTAATAAAAAAAATTCCTCACATGTCATCAATCACAGTTCCTAGGCGTATCAAGGGTTCGGGAGGCTGTGTTTATGAAATCCATGCGGTCTCAGACAATTCTGAGATCGGTTATGCACCAGTGGTTTACTTGCGTATTTTGGATCCTAATGGTAAAATCGACATTCGACTGTTTGGCACCAAACACAGTGCAATCATTGCCATGTTTGGAGCGCTCTTGTTGGCACATCTGCTCAACCATGTCAGTGTGACATTTTAAGATGACCTTTGTTTGTCCTCCATCAGTGCATGGACTGATTCCAAAGTTGTTCTGGCATGGATTAATTCGTCTCCGCACCAGTTAAAAACGTTTGTGGCCAACAGGGTGAATGAACTCCCAAGACCTTACCCAACCACCCTGGTAGAAGCATGTACACTCCAAAGACAATCCTGCAGATTGTGCTTCACGCTGTCTTTTGCCAGCTCAGCTGCTGAATCATCATTTGTGGTGGACAAGCCCATCATGGCTGAGACCTCTTGGAGCAATGGCCTCCGTATACATCAAGTGTAGTTACAGCTGATGTGAACCCTGCATTGCATGAACATTAACTCAGCACCACGGTCTGGTTAACATGGTGACACGGTTCAGTCGTCTTACTAAGCTCTTGAGTCTCACCAGTGTCCTACTACCCTTTGTACAACACAATTGTAGTTTGCATGCCACACATCGGAGTGGATGCCTTACCCCATCAGAGTTGGATCAGGCCCACAAGTTTTGACTTTTGCGAGCACAGCCGAAGGCATTTAATGATGATGATGTTGCTCTTAAGAGTAATCTACACACTGCACCTCAAATTAGGAAATTGGTGCAATTTCCTAACTAGCGTGACTTTCTCAATCTACAGCTCCTTTTGAGCATAAAGATCCTGTGTTGTTGCCGAAGATGCAATCCGTGACCAATCTGCTCATAAGCCATCATGAAAAGAACAATCATCCTGGGGTGCAGACTCGTCGGTGCATTCTCCGAGAACAGTTCTGGATCTTGTCAGACAAATGTGGCATCACCCGTTTACGGTATTGTTTCCACTGTTTTAGACAAGAGAACTTCTCCTAGTCACCCTCGAATGGGAGATCTTCCAGCCATGAGGGTACAATAAATCAAACCATTCGCAAGGGGAGGAGTTGATTATGCTGGCTCGTTCATGATCAAACTTCCTCGAGTGCGCAGGGCAGCAATCTTGAAAGCCTATCACTGCATTTTCATGTATTGTGCCACCAAGGCTTCTGATATGTCCAGAAAAGTGATTCTTGGAGAGCGTATAAACGTTTTCTTGTTAGACGAGGTGGAGTCTTCCGACATTTCCTCTGACTATGGCACTAATTTTATTGGGGCCCACAATCGTTTGCAGGAACTCAGGCAGCTGGTTTAATCATCTTCTCACCAACAGATGGCAAAGGACACATTGTCCCAGCTTGTTGTCAACTGGCACTTCAACCCCACTGCTGCTCCTCACTTCGGAGTCCTTTAGGAGGCTGGAGTTAAATCCTTAAGTCCCATCTCCACAAGGTTAATGGGGAGCAGGTCTTAACTTTTGAAGAATTGTATACTGTACTAGTTCAGGTGCAAGCAATGTTGAATTCCAGGCCATTGTGCCCTTTGACCTGGCAATTTTCTAACCCTTGAACCCTAGGTTACTCTGCCTGAACCTGGCCTCTGGGACATCCCCCTCAATGTCCTGCATCGATGGCAGCTTGTAGAGCGGCTGCAACAGGATTTTTGGTATCGCTAGCAACCCCGCGATTACCTGCATACTCTACACAGCAGCAGAAGCGGTATGGCAAAAAACCTGAGCTTGCTGCCAATTAACTCTCACTACTCAAGGAAGAAGGCTTCTGCCCCTACTGCGGCGTTTGGGGCGAGTCCTGGAGGTCCACTCCGGGAAGGATGGAGTGACAAGTGTGGCAACTGTGCGCACCTCCTCTAGACAACTCCAGCATCCTGTGGTGAAACTTTGCCCATTGCCATTAAATTGTTGAAATAGAACATTTCAAGGTGGGCAGAATGTTTGGACCTGTAAATATGTGAATACTCCATTTTCGTGTGTTAGTGACTGTCTCTGTGTGTGTGTATACTGGCCAAATTTGATGTGTATACCAACATCCTCCCAAGTACTGGACACATCAATATTTTAAATTTCCCGTGCTGCCACCACTCGTGGTTTCCACAGTTGGCAGAACTACATCCAGCGCTGGATTACAGAGTTGCCCACCCTGGGCTGCCGAGAGGACGGAGTCAGTTCTATGGTCAGTTGTTCGTGAAGAATCATGTCGGTGAGTGTCAATCGGGCAGCCTCACTTCTAATCAACTTTTTAATTTCGCATCCTAAGTAATTTCGGTTTACAGTCCATTTTGTCTTCACGGCAATAAGACAAGTCAACATCTTTATGTTCAAATAGATGCCAGTGAAAAAGTGCTTAGGCACAATGGTGAATGCTCCATAATAGATTACAGCAATGCAAAGTTTGGACCAACTGAGAAGTGTTATGGCACAAACGAGAGAGAGCATCTTACAGTAGTTTGGGCATTCAAACAATACCGACCGGGAATAGAACTAGGTGGGAAGCTAGTAGTCTAACCACTACATCACCGCGACCCCCTTTCTTTTGAAGTCATCAAATTTTGTAAATATTCACTTCCCATGTCCACAAATATTTTAGCGGCTACACCACTGACATGTTACACTGTAAAAATATTTGTAGTTTTTACTGAGAAATTCTTTGTAATTTTACAAATGCTTGGAACAGTACAAATATTTCTCTTGTAGAACTACTCTTTTGTAAAACTACAAGGGCCGTGTTCATAATATACCTCAAGAAATGTTTTTACTATACTGACTTGTTTCCACGAGCTCTAGCAAAATGGCGGACACTCAACAACGTAAAACCGTATATAGCTGTTTGTACAAAAACTATGGGTGATGTAAAGTGTTACTGCGTGCAAAAAGAAATATTTTGCAAGTTTGAATTACGCAAAACACTTAAAACCACTCAAATAATTATAATGAAACGTGACCGTGTTACTCATTAACTGTTAATGTTTCCTTGCTACACAAAATTCTTAAATCGGCTCTTAATACCTCGTTGTTAAGAGCCGTCCAAATCTCTTAACTCAACAACATAACTCTTAAAATGAAATAAATGTACATATTCTTCTTAACCAAATAACTTCATTAAGATGTTGTAGGTACTTGCAGTTATATTTACCTTAAAAATGTAGATTTGGTATGTAAGCGAATTTGGTCTTGTGGTTTAAAGTACACCTACTCTTGCACGAACATACCAAAGACAGTACCCACCAATAATCACACACAAACCCATTACAACCACTCCACGTACTCAAACATTGAACACCACACAGCCACGCACACAAATCACCCAACAAATCACCCACACCAACAGAAAACCCATACCCATGAAGCCAACACATGACACCAGCTCACATGGCAATAACCCCCTTGCTTCAGCTGTAGAATTCCTACAGCTGCTCAAGGAACTACAGTTCACCCATCTGCTCCCCATCCTCGTAAACTCCCTCCGCAGTTTTACAAGAGCGCATACACCCGCGGAAAGGTGCGACATGATAATCGACATTATCGCCGCATTTTCCGAACACAATGTTTAAATTCATGATCTGGAACGCCAGCTCAATACGCAGCAAGGAAGCTGAATTCACCCATTTCATCTCAACCCACAAACCGGACCTGGTTTTCCTGGTGGAAACCTGGCTCAGTGTGAATGCGCATTTCGATGTCCCAGGATACAGGGTGCTCCGAGCAGACAGGTTGGACAGACGAAAGGGAGGCGTGGCGATCCTTGTGAAGGGGAACCTGTCCTTCCACCAGAGACAAACCCAGCAACTACACCATGTGGAAGCTGTGGCGGTTCGCCTTCACACGAATCCCATGCCTTTCACAGCCGTGGCCATCTACATCCCACCCAATGTACCTTTCCCTACCGCTGACCTTAACAGCCTGAGGAGACTGGACAGCCGAGTACTAATCGCAGGCGATCTTAACGCCAGACACACGACCTGGGGATGCCAGGTCAACAACTACCGCGGCAAAGCCCTCCATGCATACATAGCCGCATCCCCACTTATCATCCATGCACCTCATGAATTCACCTATCACCCTCACTCACGCACTGGAAGCCCGAGTGTGCCGGACCTGGCGCTGGGCACGCCCTGGCCCAGGGTCAGCGCGCTCGAGGTGATTCCGGAGCTCACCTCAGATCATTACCCAGTATTAGGCACCATTTCCACAACCACTGATCAAGCACCCAGCACCCCCATCTTCAGCTACAAGTTGGCAAACTGGCAAAGCTACAAAGCTGCGCTAGATGAGCAGCTCGACCTGCAACACCAGGCAAAAACACCTCTGGAAATCGACCAACATGTGGCTCACCTCACCGACACCATAAAAACCTCAGCCCATCTCCACATACCCACCATCCACCCCCACCCTCTTGGCAAACCATTTCCACCAGAACTCCACCAGATCACTTCTCTTCGCAATAAGGCACGGAGTCGTTATCAGCACTCGCGCCGCTGCCTGGACGGCGAGGTATACCGGGCACTGGCTCGCCGGTGCAAGGTTGCCATCGCCGACTGGCA
>NQII01015633.1:0-15260 GCA_002778355.1 Clitarchus hookeri
AAAAAAGGTTAATTATCGGAACAACCCTAAATTTTAGATTAATATATGCGCGATATGTAGAACTGTATTACTATGTAAACCTCATTATACTAGTGAGCTGTCTTCTTCGAATAATGAATGCACTTACATGTGATCATGTGTGGTTTACACAATTTTGTATTCACTCATGCATTGACATGGCTGTGGTAGTTCAAATAATGTGTTTAACGAGAAGCATATCATTCGGATGTTTGTCACCTGGTGTTAAGTTACTACACAACGTCAATGAATGTAAATACATATGTAACTTAAAATGCATATCATACTAGAATATACATTTATCATTTATTCAGGAACTCCACAAACAGAAGCCATTGAAGCTACATTGCTTACTTACAGTGTGTGCATACACATGTTCTGTGTACTGGGCTGGCTTCATTCACCATGTGTGTATATATAAGTTATGTAAAAAAAAAAACTATTGTACAATTAAAGCAAGGAACTTAGACTAGCGTGTGTATATGTACTAACATGCACAATGAATAACCTATTTTTATACATTAAACATATGTAGTAAAAGGTGTGATTTAATATACAATGGCACTTTAAATAGAGCGAATCAAACGTGTATCATAATGTTATATATTACATTCATCAAAACCATCAAGAAAGCAAAAATTTGTACAAGTGAATTGGTTCAGTTCACAGCTCACCAAACTATAGCGATGTTCGCATGAACGATGCAACATGCACTGCTGGTTATAAGAAGGTGTGTTGCCATCAAACAGTAAACAATATAAAAAATATTTAGATTCTGGGTGGTCTTTGTTGAATATTAGCCTCTGCTATATATTTAATGTTAATCTAGGCTATACGGAGAGTTGCGGCTATTTGCCAAGGCCATGCTGTTGTTCAGTTGTTCTGTAGTCTAGTTCATGATGTCGCTCTCATAGCATGTCATGTTGTAGTGATGTCGTGTTATAATCCAAATACATCTGTTATAATCCACTCCAGTTTATTATTTGTCTTCCGTGTTTTTCTACAGTCTTATAGACAGTATGTGGTGTGATGATTCAATTCACTTAGGTGCCATAGTAAAGGAAGATCTCTGCATACGGCCCTTATTACAAGATGGTTTAATTGCTTAGTCATGCCTATGTAAACCCGATTGATCGGTAATATGGGAGAATAATACCTATCCTATCAGGCATATTTCATGGATATAGGGGTAAATAGAATTTAAAATTAATTATGTGGTATTTTGTTGTAATAAACCTCACCAAATAGTTTTGTGATGAACAGTAAATAGTTAAATGCCCTCTTCTAAACTGTTGTTGTAATGTAAAATAGTTTTCTGTACACTACAAAAATTGGTAATGTCAACTCCCCCATTTATTGTAGTGTAACTTACCTTTTTTTGCCAGAAGTTATCTCTGCTTCGGGTTTTTCTGTGCTGTGCTTGCGAATTCTGAGAATAAACGAAGCGCTTATGCATGTATACAAAGCTGCTCTTTCAGTTTCGTTATTTATCGGTACGCGCAAACATTTAGCCTTTGCTTCGCCATCACATGCTAAAGTTACATTTTCCTCTCTGCTGTGTATCACTCTTCGGGCTGGCCGTGTTGCTCCATCGAGACCGTTGCACGCACTACTGGAGACACTGCGGAATTATGTTTTTAGAATGGGTATTATCACAACCTCGCCCTCGACTGATAAGAGTATTTTCCTTCCTCAATTTCCTCTTCTTCGCTCTATCACGTGTCTGTACCCTCCAACCCCACCGAAACAGCTATCATAATACTTGAAGTGGACAGTAATAATGGTTATAACTATATACAGCACATTTTTCTCCAGATATTGTTAGTGACTCACTGACACAAGGGGCAGGATTGCGCAATACGTTTCCCAAGAATCAATGCGCAGTCGCAATGAAAATTTAGTTACATTGGGGGTGGCACATTATGAAAATTTAATCCTTCCTTTAAAAATATGCTACTATCGATACAAAATTTCCCTCGTTTTATTACTTTTAGCTATGCAATGTTCCGAAAAAAAATACAGTTTGCGGTAAAGCATTTTTTTAACAGAAAACTGTTATTACTTCAGAAAATTCTATTAGCTCTACTTGGCAAAGGCTTAAGATTTAACAACAAAAATTTCCAGTAATTATGATGATTAATTTTTCCACTACAGCGAGTTAAGTT
The DNA here is from genome assembly GCA_002778355.1 of Clitarchus hookeri. NCBI lineage: Eukaryota > Metazoa > Arthropoda > Insecta > Phasmatodea > Phasmatidae > Clitarchus > Clitarchus hookeri. The sequence continues at coordinate 2,184 of NQII01015633.1, forward strand.
TCAAAGTTTTTCGGCTACGCGATTGCAACCAATGTGTACGAGGCATCTCCGTCTCGCCGTGCCGCTTAAGTGTAGCACAGTCGTCTTCTCGTGTAAACCAGCCAGCTCTCCTGTATTCTTCCTTCTAGTGTATTTGCTATCAGTCCTATATGATGCAGCACCTGATATTCGCCTCATGTATCAAGTTATTTTCAATCTCATCTTGCGACATTCAAGTACAACACTTTCCAAAAGTATGGTGTTAGATGTCCAAAAAGAAAACGATCATGACCTTAAAAAATGGCTTGATATTGCAGCCAAAAAGGACAATGGGGCTGCCAGACCCATGTGTGACTAAAGCAGGGTTAAATACAATAGAACCTTTTTTATAATGAATCTGAAAGGAACACTTTGTATGTTCTCTATACAGGAGAAAATTCATGTGTCAAATTTACACATGTGAGAGTACTTTATAATCTTAATTAACCTGTAAGAGTACAATTTTGTAATTGAAAAATGCAATAAAACATTTTAACATAAATTTAAGTCAAACTGAAATATATTGTACTCTGTATAAATATTTTTTTTAGCAACAAAAATAAAATAAACTAATGCATGTTGACAAGCCATACATACAGACTTAATCATCAGTCTTCAAATCCTAAGGTTAGTAGTGCAGTTGTTGACCTTACCCTGGGCATTACGGTCACCATAACAAATCAGTGAGTAGACCCCCTGGTTTATTGGCGTGGGTGGGTGCAAAATGTCAGAAAATAAAAGCATAAAGAAATAATAGCCATGTTTAGATTAGAAAAGCAAAGTAACAAGAATTTTTCGAGACAGAAAATCCACTTTGTGTTTGTGTTATATTATGGTTGGTCGCCCTCTTAAGATGCCTTTCCACTGGTATGTGTGTGCGCGCGCGCACACAAGTGATGTCATGTGCCCATCTGCAGGCAATTGATTCTACTGTCAGTCCCTTTAAACTCAGAACATGGGAGCTAGGTCTTTGATCTCCAGAATACAGTCTAGAACGTTTGACTTGACACACCACCCCGCAACGGTTTTCACGGCATGCTGTTTAACAGGTATCCCAACTGTGATGTCAGGTATTATGTCTTACTCTCCGAACACAAGAGACAGAATGGAAAAACCGTGGCGCGGCTGTGTCTGCTACGACCATCGTCAATGTCAAACTGGTAGATTATCTCAGCAGGGTGGGGCATGGGAAAAAAACTACAAACTTTGTTTGAAAAACAGTGGAAGTTGAGCATTTTTCCACTGAGGCTTTAATTCCCAGATGCAATTCTTTACACTGGAAAACTTTCAAATTTCATAAATGATGTATACTGAAGAATAAGGTAATAAGTATATTTTTCAAATCTGCCGAAAATTATATGCGATTCATACATTTGCAGAAGTTGCAATTCTGCCAACACAGGGAAATTCAGCAGAAGCAGATTCGAGTCGGCTCAGGTCTACAACCACTCGAAATGGAAATGTAAATTATTCGCAATTTTCACATAGGATATTCGAAATTCGAATGCAAATAATTCTTAAATTACTATTCGCAACTATTCGAATTTTTAAAATATTTGCACATCCCTACACACTTGCAACTTTTTAAACAAATAATCATGTTGCAGATATGTGTAACTATAGCAGTTACTATTAAGGTGATGCGTGATGGCCAGTCACGCCAAAAAGGTTTTTGTTATTTGCAAAGTCAGGCGTGCAGGCTCGCGGCGGTATCTACAGAAGAGCATCTGAATAATGGGTCGATGACCTCTCACTGGTCTTTTGAAGAGAGTAGGGCGGGTAGTCCGCCTGCTGGGCACGAAATCTGCGATTGCGGGGTGCTGCATCCGGTTGGCTGGGGTAAGGGCTATCAATGTTGCGTACTCCCCGGAGCAGTTGATGAGACTTCTTGGTCTGCTGTCGCAGTGGTAGCTTCTGCAGGAGCTGGTTTGCTGGAGTGGCGCCCCATGTCAGGTCCTGTGGCAGACGCTCGGACGTGCTGGCAGGAACAGTTCTGGCTGTCTTCGATGCCACTACTGACGGTGTTGTGGTGGGCTGGTATGGTGCTGGTTCTACCATCAGAGGTAGAGGAGTGCCGCAGCGCACTAATTCCACTGGGTAACATTCTGGGGATCCTAATAATGGGGGCCGAAGAGGTTGGTGGAGAGGGCAGTGAAGTGAGGCTTCAACTAGTTGCGGGTGGCCTCTGCTCTTTGTTGTGGGGTCAAACAGCTAAGGGATGGTGTGGGTAGAATGTGAAGAGGATGGTTAGTAGCGAGGACAGCAGCAATATTCCTGATGTTCCACCTGCTTTCTCATCTACGGGTGAACTGCATGAGCTGGAAGGTTCTAACATTCACACTAGCTAGGAGATGCGATTTGGATTTTATGAAACTTTGTTTGTACGAATGGTGATGTTCGTGTATTAGGTCATGTACAGTATGTGTATTGTGCTTAATAAAATGTATTATGGAACAAGTACGTTTTATTTCTCCATCCCAGATCCCTTTAACACATTCGAAAACAGGTTTGACCTTGAACGTCAGTTGCAAGTTACAACGTGTCGCACTGCTCCCGAAAGTTCTCCCGGATGTCCTTATCAGTTAGGCCGGAAGTCCTTCCTTTTATAATTTAACATATTATTATGGGTAATCGTCACACCATAAGAACAAGGTGAAAATTGTGAAACTAAATTATTTTTCACAGAGCCATGAGGCGGGCAGGTTGGCATAAGAGGAGATATATTTCAATACCTGTTTTTCGGAATATAGGTTCTTTCGACTGCGATGTTATGAAGGACGATAATGTTTTCGTAAAACAAGTTATGACTGCGGAAGAGAGCTTCATTTTCCTCAGTTTTATGTATATATTTGCTCTTCAGGAAATGACTGCCCATAATGGATCTGGTATTCTCGAGGTTTGATTCTACAGACATCCTCACAATAAAACAGTGACTGGTGTTAATTATCTGAGTCAAATACATTCAAGAGGTATTATATGTTGGAAGCTTTTGCTATTAATGAACTTGTTGCTACTTCCAATTCTGTTATTACTATGTCTCCAGTATTGTATTCTCGCCGTAGGCTTAAATTTGAGCTAGGAGATGCGATTTGGATTTTCAGACCTGGCGCCCCCTCTGGCGAGTTTATATTCTCTAGACAGAGTGGGTCAGCTGACTTGAGTGGCCCAGATGCTTCGTCGTGAGTCATTCTAGTGGTTGTGGCTCTACTGTATGTATTTCCCAAGGACCGGGGTACCTGGTTCACAGTATGGGTTGTATTCGAATCTGTAATATGTGCGATGTACGTGCAGTCCTACTCTAAGTCTGTAAAACAGTTCCCAAATACGTGGTTCCCTGACGCTCCCTTACGGAATGACACCANGTGCAGTCCTACTCTAAGTCTGTAAAACAGTTCCCAAATACGTGGTTCCCTGACGCTCCCTTACGGAATGACACCAATTTGGGGTAAGGGTACTCGTTCACTCTAGAGCATGGAAACAGAAGTAAACGGCTTGTCGGCTGGTACAGCCTAGCTTGAATAGTGGACGAGAGCAACAAGGTAGCCATGAAAACAACTGAATTCTAACTGCGGCTGTTAGTCCTGAAGGGACTCGGAGCACCACATGTGTACGTGTCGGGTATAGAGAACTTGAATTGATGGCAAGTGTTAGTGGTAGCGACAACTCTTCAGTTGCACTGGTGTNGATGGCAAGTGTTAGTGGTAGCGACAACTCTTCAGTTGCACTGGTGTTGAAGGTATCGGAAGTCTGATGCTGTAGAATCTCTAGAAGGTCTCTGGAGAGTCCCGAGGAGGACTGTGCCTTGAAGGTAGAAAGTTTTAGCACAACTTATGCTAACACAAGCTACGATACGATTGGCATTGTGATTTTTTCTAACATACCTTATACCTAAGAGAAGATTGGGATGTCCTGGGTAGGAATAGGGCANCGATTGGCATTGTGATTTTTTCTAACATACCTTATACCTAAGAGAAGATTGGGATGTCCTGGGTAGGAATAGGGCCTAAGTAGTTCTCAGGACTAAGTCCCATACACTTAGGCATGCAGGGAAGGTGCTTACCACAAGGGGACAAGCTCATGCTTTACTGGATTGGGCATACAAGGCCACGATTGGGACCATGCTTACCTCCCATGCTAACTTAAACTGATCTACAAATGGAGGGTGAAAATCTGGCATAGGAGCCATAAAAACCACTTGACAGAAAAAATGCAAGATTGCATGCAATTTATGAAGTAGAAAAATATTTCTACTAGAGTAGAGAATAGGAAAGAATCATCTTGATTGAAAGGATGTTTGAAACACTAGAAAAGAGAGGTTGGTCGGGAGGGCTGTCTTTCTTTTCGATGGTCAGGCTGGAATTTGTTAGTAACCAGGGGATTGGAAGTTTCCAGACCCACCTGGTGGAGGGGGAATACACAATTAGGCATGACTCCTCCTATGCCATCAGTTGACACCTGGAACATAAAGGGAAAAAGAAAGGAGGAGGTAGTGGAGACTCCCTAGGTGGACAGCCTACCTCAGGCGCAGGTGTTTAGTGGTGCACTAGAGAGCATGGTCACAGTGCCAATAGGCAGCTGCAGTCGGCTTTTACATAGTTGACCACACCCCCTGAAGTGCGACTGCCACGTGTTGCCCGAGAACTTGAGGATTGTTCACCTTGAAGTGTCTTCATCCCCGAGGTGGTGTATCCGTTGAGGGCTTGAGGAAAGTCCCACTCTCTTGAAGTGTTGTGCAGTTTGACACCACAGCCACCAAACACCAAGCCATTGGGCAATTCCGGCGTACATTTTGACTGTGCGGCTGTATGCACATAGTGCTTCGCAGGATGTAGTGAACTTGCAATTTGGCCCCACAGTCGCCCAACACCGAGCCACTAGACTGTCCCAGCGTACATGTTGGGTGTGTGACTGTGGGCACATAGTGTTTTGCTGGGTGTTGTGTGCAGAGGCGGAGTGTATGTGTGATGTATGGTGTACTGAGGCACAGTGGTGTTTTAATTCAAAGGCTATGACATAGAATTTATTTGCCTTATCGTGAAGTACATCAGTCAGTCTTGGGCTGTTGAAGCTCTGCATGTAATTCGCGAGTAAGGACGTATTTATACACATAGGCAGTTATTTTGAGACATTTATTCTGCACTCGCTGTAGCTGCTCCATGGATGTATTGGTGCAGTATGCTCAGGCTGGTGCTACTTATAATAGGATGGGGTGAATAAGGGATTTATATATTATAATCCCATTAGGCTGTGTAATTCCACCTCTAGTGTTAAACACTGGGTAGAGGGCCACGAGGCGGGCTAGGGCACGTCAACGCTATGTTAGCCCCCTATCCATGTTCACACCGAGGTGTTTCACCTTGGATTTATAAGGGATATTCTCCTGGAACAGTGTAATGGGCAGGAGAACCTGAGGTAGGTGCTTGCGTATAAAAATGATGGCTTAACATTTCCCGATGTTTATCTCAATTCGCCACTTGCGAAATATGAATCAAGTGTATTTAAATGGCCTTGGGCATAGTGCACGGCCATGTTCCCATCTCTAGAGCAAGTGTAGAGCACTGTCATCTGCACACAGACACTGAGTTGGGCATTTCATGTAGCAGGGCATTAGACTGGAAGACCTGCTTAAGATGCCAGGCAAGGCCTCCAGCCTTCCGCTGCTGGATATGGAGGATGCCATTTTGTATTTGTAGGGGAGGAACAATGTCTCGTTTATTTTTGAAAGACTTGGCGGCTTGCCAAAAGGTTGTTGTCTGCAGTAAATTGGGATACTTTTTTTTTTGTTTGGTTTGCTCTCGAAATTCATCAATGACAGTTATAGTGTGTAGATTTCAGATGCACGTGTAATNAATCCTATTAGGCTGTGTAATTCCACCTCTAGTGTTAAACACTGGGTAGAGGGCCACGAGGCGGGCTAGGGCACGGCAACGCTATGTTAGCCCCCTATCCATGTTCACACCTATGTGTTTCACCTTGGATTTATAAGGGATATTCTCCTGGAACAGTGTAATGGGCAGGAGAACCTGAGGTAGGTGCTTGCGCATAAAAATGATGGCTTAACATTTCCCGATGTTTATCTCAATTCGCCACTTGCGAAATATGAATAAAGTGTATTTAAATGGCCTTGGGCATAGTACACGGCCATGTTCACATCTCTAGAGCAAGTGTAGAGCACTGTCATCTGCACACAGACACTGAGTTGGGCATTTCATGTAGCAGGGCATTAGACTGGAAGACCTGCTTAAGATGCGAGGCAAGGCCTTCAGCCTTCCGCTGCTGGATATGGAGGATGCCATTTTGTATTTGTAAGGGAGTTTCTTTTTGAAAGACTTGGCGGCTTGCCAAAGGCTGTTGTCTGCAGTAAGATGGGATACTTTTTTTTGGGCCAACAGCCTACTCGCCAAATGTTTATTTCTGTGTTGTTTGCTCTCGAAATTCATCAATGAGAGTTATAGTGTGTAGATTTCAGATGCACGTGTAATGCCTGCAAAGTTTTTTTTTATTATATCTTGTATGTAAAAGAGAAGTGTATTTTGATTATGTTAACTTTTTTGTGGGGACAAAGTTGGAAATATTGCACTGTATACACTCAGTAATTGTGTTTACCGCATTGACTATTTTTTCGGATGTGTCTTCAGGGAAGGGAAATTACATCTATTTCGCCAAATACTTCTGGAAGCTCTAAAAGTGCCAGTCTGAGTCGTGTTAGTATCTAATGGCAAGATCTCAGCATGAACAGGGTAGTGATCAGACAATAATTAGTGTATAACTGTTAACATCCAAAATATCTTGTTGGTGTCTAAGTCTGGGTAGAGGAAGGGGTTTAAAGTCGGTTCCAGAGGGGCATGCACAATATTATTGTGACGTTCCTGGTAACTAAATAATATGTTGCCATTAGCTGTGTGTGACCTGCAGTCCAGGACCGCATGCTTGGCATTCATATCGCCTGCAGCAAGCAATGTAGGCGTGAGGCGTGATGTTGGTATGTTCGTCTAGGTCGGCAGCTGTCAAAGTGCGGCCTAGATTTAGTTCAGCCCCTACTGCTTCTACTGTAGCGAGCAGAGGTTGCTTGGTGGCGTAGCACTTGATAGAGTTGTGTACTAACACAAGTACTCCGTCCTATTGTCTGTCTTCCCGATCTGTGCAGAAAATAGTGTAGCCTGGGACTGGAAACCTGTCCCGTTGATTTAAATGAGCCTCACTAATCACTGTGAGGGGTATTTGGTGCCTGCCTAAGTAATAAATTAGTTCATGTTGTATGTCGTGAATGCTTTGAGTATTCCAGTATGAAAATTGGTTTACTGTTGTCTACCGATCGTGTAAACTTGGCGCCACATTAGATGTAATTTTTGGCGACTAACTTTGTCACTGTTAGGGTGAAACCTGCAGTGGCTTCTGCTTTCGTGTGGAAATTGGTATTTGGGCCTTGTATAGATCACAACAAGCTGGGGCAGAGGTTCGAATTCACTGGTTTACGCAAAGTGTCTTACATCTGGTGGTAGAATTTTGTATTACTGAAGGCAGCATAAATATTGCTTCAGGGATAAAAATCGAAGAGTATATTGAATTTTATTGTAATTTTTAATAGTTTTAATGCATTTTGCATGTATTTTATGTTTGTGACGAGTTTATACAACAAAACTATATATTGTCCATTCAACATTGCTGCTGTCGTGGTGCATCAAAGCACCAATTTCTTCAAGACGATAAGCTGAAGAACTGTGGCTGAGTGTTTGTGCTGAAAATCTATAAACTGCTTTGCAAGTCAATTTGTGTGGAAATCATTTTATGCAAGAATATTTTTTAGGAAAATAAGTTACTTAACTTTAATATTTCACTACATTCAACAAAACTTTGCAAGGAAATTAACTTGTATGGGGTAATTTATGAAATGAAATGTTCGCTGCATCACTTTTGGGATATTCCATGATATCCGGGTGTGACATTTGCAAACATTAAACCAATAAAATGTGTAAAAGTAATGTGTCTGAACTATTAGTATTTGTAATTTTAACGAAACAAGAACAAACACCTGCCAAATTTTCAGAATAAAAGTTCCCATAGTTTTTCGGAAAAAAATAAGTAGGGGAGAGTAGTACACAGTGCGACAGGGTACACAGTGAGACATCAGCTTTTCTAAAAATAATTCCCTTTCTGGTCGCGAGATGGCGTTGCTATATAACAATTGCGTTAGGGATATGTGGATGTGATTTCAAAGGCATCGCATTGTTTGTTAAGGGTTAGTAAACAAAATGTTTTTTTCCTAAGGTCAAACTTTGCAAGTCAACTATTTTAGAGTGTACAACTACCACAGTGGTATGTTATTCAATTTGAGCTAGATGCATAAATAATAGTAGACCATTTAGCCTTAGCAACACATAATCATAACAATCAGCTTCGATGTCAGCCTCCACTCCTGGACCAGCTGCATTCGCCCCCAGCAGCCTGGTAGATCCTGGATGTCACGCCGAGCCAGAGCTCATCCCGACCGACGGATTATTTTGGAGGAAGAGGGAGAGGGTAGCTCCCCAGTCAGGACTCCCGGCCTTCACCCACGGCGTGGATATACTGATGTCAGCGCCGAAGTGTGAAGATGGAGTAGGTGCCATGACTGAGCTGCCCACTTCGCCGACTTCCACGACGAGAAGCAGGGGGCCCCTGCATTCAACAGATGCTGTCAATATTATTGTGCAGGTGCGCCTGCGCAGAAAAATTGACAGCAGTCTCCCTTCAAGGGCGCTAGCGCCCACAGAGATTTTCTCTTCTAGAGCTTCATAACCCACTTTAAATAGCATGTTACCCATACCTGCTGCCTCCTTTAGCATTTTTTTTAATGCATGATCAAGTTTTGAACTTCTTTCCTGTCGAAAGGGTTTTAACTGTGTCTGTGCAGGTTTTCCCCCTCTACCTTCTTAGAAATTGCTCTGCTACTACACACTCAGGGATGCAGACATGGCCACAAACCTGGCCATGGCTGCTTTATCCCTATTTGCCACGATGCACGCCTCCTTTCCTAAATTCTTTCCCACGTAGGCGTATGGGGCTTAGCCCTGAGACGCAACACAGTCCAGAACTACCCTCGGACAACACTTAACACTTACTTATTAGGGTAGTTCGTAAAAAAAAAAAAAAACTATAACAGTCGGTGCACAGGCCCCCTTAGCCATGTATGTAACACACAGCCAGGCCTATTATGTTAGCTTCTGCGTAGCTTTTGGGATAACTAAGCTGTTAGTATAGATTAACTTATGTTCATTAAATAAATGTGTATATAATCAATAACAAATTAATTGGAGCTGTATGTTTGTGTGTCAGACCTTCAGTCTGACATACGGGAGTAATCCTAACGATGACTGCAGACTCTATAGAATATAATAGCTTAACTATCAACCACTTTATAGCTGGTTGACTCATAGTATTAGACAACTTGTTAATCCCTTCTGGACACAATATATGTATTTATTACAGTTCTNACTTTATAGCTGGTTGACTCATAGTATTAGACAACTTGTTAATCCCTTCTGGACACAATATATGTATTTATTATAGTTCTTATCAGCAGCGCTGTATGTCTGTATGCCTAACCTTCAGTCAGCATACAGGAGTAATCCTACCGATGGCTACAGGCTGCATATAATATATAATGTTAGCTTAATTCTTCTCAAGTTTCTAAGAGTCTTGACTCATAGTACTTGAACAGTCCTCGTGGACTTAACTTAAGTTTAGGTTAATAAGGCTAAGACTAACCTCTTCTTTCAGGCAAATTACCATCTTGTGAAGGATTATGAAAAAGTTGGTTTGTGCTAGCTTGCTGGCATTCACCGACAGCTAATTATATTTTTCGTTTGAGTTTCAGGATCCACTGGGGATCCGGATTCGGATTCTAATTCACATACTTTTGCGGATTCTGATTTCCTAACATCAGCAGTAAACGATCGACCGGAAGTGCAGGAGTCTACACCTAGCTGCAGCGGAGTGCAAGTTATGTCTGAATCTGCCCTCGACATTCCACAGGGCGTTTCTGCAAACGACGTTTTGTCGGGTTTTTCTGTTAATCGGCAGAAATCTGCAAGTGCTCCTCCACAAGCAGGTCCACTAATGCCTTCCAACAGCAAGGAACAACCCTATGTTTCACCAAAATATTTTCGTTGATACCCAAAAGCTGCTCCCAGAAAGAGTCGGGGTGGCGGGTGTCAGAAAGGTAGAAGCTTAATCTTGACTAATACACCTGTGAAAACTTTGATTGCAGAGAAAGCAAAATTGAAACAGCAACTACAGCTAGAAAAGGCAACTGCTAAGGCCGCTAGAAGTTTATTTGCTAAGAAGCCTAACACAAATCGTAAAAATGCAGGATGATTCTTCCGATGGAGGATATGATCCATCTGAAGAATATGACAGACAGATGGTTCTAAACTATTCATCCGATTGTGGCGAATCATTTGAGTTCCAGGACCTGGAAGGGGAGCCAGTTGTTGATGACTATGTTCTGGTAAGATTCCCCAAAAGAGTTCTCTATGTCGCCAAGGATGAATAGGGTGATTTTGAAGTGACTTTTCTCCGCAAGAGTGTGATTTCATAATGCCCAATGTTCCAGATAATGCTTCTGCTAATGCATTAGACATTGCGATGCTCCTTCCACCTCCGGAAGAAATGAAAACAAAACGATTATCAGGGTACATCCGCTTTCCTGTTAGCTTTGGTAATCTCGATGTATGTTGAGGTAGTTTTTTGCGGCCATTGTTTGGGCAAATACATACTTTTCGAGTTTAAGGCGATGAAAGACAATGATATAACATGATTTAGTGAAGTTATTGGTATATTGGGGTATGTGAAATGGTTATATGTCATGATTTATGAAAATAAATGTTTCGTCTCACTGTGTACCACATGTAGTATACAGTGAGACAATTTTTTTAAACCCCTTTAAGTAATTGTATTGTTGTTAGAAAAAGTTTTTAATAAACATTTGATACTTTATTCTATAGTCCATTAGTGGTATTTGTATTTGTATTATTCATTTTTATTCCAAGAAATTAAGATAAGACGTTACAGGTCTAAAATGAAATTTTTCTCACTTTGTACTACCCTTCCCTATGTGTGGTTCCAGGTGTGACAAGGAAAGAGCCAGCTTTCTAAAGAAGGCCAACACAAACAGAAAATTCTATGACCTGGGTTGAGTTGGTAATCTAATATTTATTTTTTATGTTACTGTAGAAAGTTTGCCATAATACAAAGACCATCTAATAATTTAAACTATGTCAACTTTTTAATTCTGTATATTTCCCAAAAAATTCCGGGTGTGACACAAGAACGTTCTGGATGCGACTGAGAGAATTTTCTTCAATATTTTACAATGGAAGTTACGTAAACTTAAACGTATATTAAATCATGACATGCTAAAAACATTTTTAACATTAAACATTCATTAATAAAACATATGATATTACACAAGATGTCACAATGTAAAAGTAAAAAAATTAATGACATTTGAAAATAATATGAATTATTAAACTAGTGTACTGTTCTGAACAATATGTAACAGAGCTACAACAATCACAACAAAAAATGACAAAACACACATGAATTGATGACCGATTGTCTAAGGGTAATTTACCATAAAATTGGTCAAATTCGTACAGTATGTGATCTCCTTGAAGTCTAATGTCGCGCGAAGATACAATACCATATATCTGCAACACTGCTACATATGAAACATCTAATTCATCAGTTCTATACAGTCTACCTGTTTCAAATCTACTTGTACATCACCTTCTTCAGTAACATTTGTTTGGCAAATGCCTCGGTAGACCTTCCTATATTTTAACTTAGATTTGGAAGTTCTTGCTGCAAGAAGAGAAACGTTGGAAATGTGGTAAAGTGATTTAAACCTTCGATTGGTAAAAGATTGTTCCAACGCTCATTCAAGAATTTTTAATTTCCTTGAACATCATTTCTGGGTACTTGCACACTGATAAAATGCTTCGGCTGAATCAACTTTGCATTTATATGAACATGCTGAATTCCATATTACTCTTTTGATGGTTGGCCAATTCCATCTACAACCCCTTTGACATGCAATGTTGCAAAAAAGTTCCAAGTTGCTGCGACACCTAAGTCATCAATGCTACGACACAGATTTGATAAGTTGTGCTTGCTTTTGAACTGTGCAGCCCAATTGTCGGAGAAGAAATCAATATGGCCCAGCTAGGGGTAGACAGTGCGACAATCTTCTATTACAGTTTTGATGAAGGGCCGAGTAGAATATTTACTATGAGTCAAATCATCACTGATCACTGCATAGCAATGCACACATTTTGCAGTCCAGATACAATATGTGAAAATTGTGACCTGTTCTTACGACCAATGGGCAGATTGTATTTCATACTGTTCTAAAAGAGTGAAATTTTCTGCAAAGTCAATTTGCATGACAACTTTACCTNATGGGCAGATTGTATTTCATACTGTTCTAAAAGAGTGAAATTTTCTGCAAAGTCAATTTGCATGACAACTTTACCTTGACAAATTACATTCTTAACTGTTTCAAAATGATTAGACTGGACTTTTTTTTGGCAAAGCAATGTATTTTAAATGCAGGAAGCTGATCATTCAGTTGCTGAGTAGCTGCACCTATGGTGTTTTTTTTCCCTCGTACTTTCTGGGATGTTGTTTAACATTAATCTACTCTAAGTATTTAGTTTTCTGTTGTGGTTCTTATACTTGCACAAATGACGCTCATCGTACATGCAGGTTTCATTACTGAGATCACATACCTGTTTGTCATACAACTCGTTATGTTTTGGTGGGCATGTGTGCGGCATCAGTTTGGAAACTGCTTCTAAAAGGTAAATAAAATTTGCATGGTTTTTGCAAATGCATACATGATGAGGCATGATAGCTTCATGTTCAATAAAACATTTCTGATGTGTAACAATGGTTGTTGTTAGATTTGTACTATAAAATTTACATCTTACTTATCTTATTTGTAAGGTTCGTCGACTGAATTTGTAGCCATTAAAACAATTTGCAATGGTAGGCCTATACATACAACTACCCACAAAT
>NQII01015636.1:0-15611 GCA_002778355.1 Clitarchus hookeri
TTTATATTCTTTTCAAATATGGGGTATATTAGTTAAGGATTACAAATCTGCTTAATTAATTTTACTGTGTGATTTTATTTCTTGTAAAGTAGGAATGTTAATAAGAAGCGGGATAGTTTTTTTTCCATGAACTATAGATAAATTGCTTTTTGCACCATTGATGCTGCATAATCTAAGAATATTTTGCCATTTCTTCATCTTGCCGAGTAATATATAGCATGAGGTAATGCAAGACGAGACAATAATTTCAAAGCGTTTGGATGCTACACTTGCTGTAAATAAATCAATGCATTAATTTTACTCAAAACCTTATTAATTCTCAAAAATGAAGATTGGCGTCCAAATAAAGTACTGCTTAATAGACTGCAGGACTGGGCATNGAGAGGGTATTTGTGTAATCGGAAATTGTATATTCTTAATTTATTCCTCATGAGTATCCTGCAGCCTAGATTTGGTTTTTAAGTTGGTAGTAAGAAATATTTTCCCAAAAAAAAATTGATGGCAATCATTGAAGTCTTTACCAAAACGTTTCGTTTCGTGTTCCGTATTGTAATGAAATCGAATTACAAAACTATACAACACAGATTAATCCGCTTATTGACAAAGGGCCAGAACAATATTATTACATACTTGCAAATTGTTATTCTACCATAACTGACCCAGTGACTCCCAACATGACACGAGAAACGCTCACATATTAAAAGCAAACAATTTGAATAATGGCTATAGCATTTATACAATCATCAGATATCTGACAAGGTAAAAGGGTAAGATATTTAGCTCCCAACTTAAGGACATGCAAGTACCGGGTAGCTACCCTACTTATTTTACTTAATTTAATATTTATTCGAACATAATCACCTCACACTTTAAAAAAATATAGTACACTCAACGTAAGTCCCCGAAGAGTTTTCAAGCCTCAAACCATTAAAGTTATTCATGAAATTAATGTCCATCATGCAATCGTGTGCCATGTAACGTCTGAAATTGCTCGTTTACTTTTAACAATACATATATTTCTAAATTATAGAAATGTTTAATATAATAATAAGTGTCACATTATATTACACACACGAAGATTTACTTCAATAAAATTAAATCACAAAAAGAAAATTTTTTTAAATTTCTTAGTTTTATTAATGAAAGCATTACAATAAATTTTTTTTTGTTTCCAGTACAACAACCATTTTCCACTGCACTTCACCTCACCTCGTGCTTTATCTAGTCTTGTCAAGGGAAGGGCAGCCTTTGTGGAAAACGCAAAACTACAGCTGTCGGTTCTGTATAAGTTCATGTAAGTAGGCGCGTCCCTGCGGAAGTGACGCAGTCTTGCCTACACTCTCTGCCTGTTCCGTGTTAAGTCGAGTACCTAGGGTTTCCGTGAGCCTTCTGTGTCCCAGTCCCTGCGCACTTGACCAGCTACCGTGTGCATTCTTATAGCATGAAGGCGCTTTAAAAATTAATTAAATTCACCTAAACAAAATTAAAAAAATATTGAAAACCCCTCTTTTTATGAGTTTTGCGATGTCATTTAATACTAAGAATCCAAAGAATTTTCCGTTGAAATAGATGCAGTTTTTGGAAATTCCTTCCCGTCAAACTCTGTTGTAGCCCATCAAAAAAGTGTCATCAGACAACGCACACATTTACATAAACAGCCAAATACTTTGCAAAAACGATTCCTTTATATCATCATGAATGGGCAAATGTGATGAATATGTTTGCGAGAAGACTCGATGAGCATAACTACGAGGCGAAGAGTACTTGAACGTCCACGTGGGCGCCGGTACCACCGCGGTAACCATAAAGCTTCATTGTTGGAAGCTGCGGGACGCTGGTCCGAAACATTTACGGGCGAATACAATTATCGTCGACAGTCAATTCATTTCAATGCATTCCACGGCTAGAAAACAGGAAGCCAATTTCACCTGCATAATTCATGGACAAAGCGCATACATTCTGATGATAATGTATCGGAAAACATTTAAATGTTTTTTTTTTCAAATACCTTTCGGCGTTTTGTACTGAGTATAAAAATTGCTGGTTTGTTTTTTTTTTTTGCTCAGGGCCAGTAAAATTGTTTTTCGCAGTACTGAAATTGAAGGTGCGTTACGCATGGATATTATGAAAGTATAATTTCCGCTTTTTTATTTAATTCGTAGGCCGTGGATTGCGTTGGAAATAGGCATGAATATACTGCATGGATTCAATACCACGAATTTTATGTTGGATCGTAGCAAGTCATAAAAAGTTAACACATCGAATTAACGTGAAAATTGTTTTATCTTTTTTTTTTTTTAATTTCACAATGACAACGGAATACAGCAACTTAGGTGGAATTAGTTTAATTGCTGTACATGTAGATAAATCAAATCGTTCGGTACTGACGTACATAGGTTTTAATATTTGCTGTGAATACTACAAATAGAAAAAACACTTGGACTTATAAAAGTGTTGTAGTTGCACAACATATTAACATCAAATAATTATGAAATATAATTTAAACAGTTGATTAATAGCAACTCGGTACTTATTACTTCATGGTGAAGTGATGGTATTGCCATATTTACATAATTAATTCAGACTACAGTAAACGGAGGGGTTAAAATGTTTGACAACTTTACAACCGGTTTATATTTCATTACTAACTTTTTTCATTAGTTTCATAATAATAATTTTGTTACTCAGCATACCAATTAACTTCTTAAAACAAGAAAGTAAGCACGTAATTATTGCAGCCTTTAATATTAGGAATTCCAAACGTTTTGAAATCTATCAGCTCACTTTTTTTCTGATTTCTAAATGGAATAAAAATCAGTTTCATTAAGTATTATTTGTAATGTTAACCATGTAAATTGGACTTTTAACCAGTCGAGTTCATGTCCGACACTTTAAAGCACTTCAAATTCGCATTTAACAAATGAAGGGTCCGGTATAGTACAGAGTGTAAGAGTCTTCTAATCTCATGGGTGACCTGTAATCTGTCATGATAGTTTAATTGATTTGAAATATTTAACATGATTTGCGATAACACAGAAGTAATATCTCCGAAATAGAACCATCAAGCAAATTTTAACTGTAAATTGATTTCAATATAATTTAGATTGGTAGGGGTAATTGTCCTTGCCAGTGAACGGCAGAAGGTTCAGAAAATGTTTTAAAATCACGTAAGTCATAAAAAATTTCTGCAAGGCAAAAATGCAAATTAATGTGTTTTCAGCTGTTATAACAAAGTTAAGGAATAATGTAGTTTTGTCATGGAAATACATTCATACAATTAAAATACGTTAGTTTCGTCTGGTAAATATAATTGTAGTACAAAGTAATAATTTAAAATCTATAAATCCGTACACAAATTTTTGAAAACTGGTTTATAACCAGACAAAACAATTATCATTAATAGCTACGAAAACCTTATAAGATTCCAAGCGGGAAAATTAATAGTGAATTAAACTATAAACAATTTGCTCGTTTTGGTTAGTATATTTGTTCATAGGTTTGCGGAGTAAATTTTTTAAACTCTATTAGAACTTTTTAGTAACCGTATAATATGTTACTTGTAATTGGAACTCAAATTAACAGTATTTTAAAATAAGAAGACGGCTTTTTTACAGAGAACCTTGTAGAAGATTTATGTGATAAGAAATACAGGAGTAGAACCACTTTGATAGTTGATTCTCTAAAGTATTAGGACAGAATCTCAAATGGGTGATTCTTCCTCTGTCAGTACGAAAAATAATGCTTTCATAAATCTCAGGGCCCCTTTTATTTCTTCTCCAGAACTCTGGTCTCTACTGTGTTTCATTCAAGAATCGAAGAAGTTCTTCCTCCACTTTTTACCATTCGGAACCACCAAACTTGCACCCCTTGTATTTCAATCGTCTGTGAGTCTTTTCCTTTCTTTTCTCCCCTGGTGAGACATCGTCCTCATTCACTATCCCTAGCTCCGCCCGTTTCCTAACCATTTCACTGGCTTTTCACTTCGATTTCGCCCGTCCCCCGCTGTAACATCCGGAGGGGGGAGTTTCCGCGTAAATGTGCCCATCAATTTGGCCTGATAATTGAATCCGTCAGCCCANGGCTTTTCACTTCGATTTCGCCCGGCCCCGCTGTAACATCCGGAGGGGGGAGTTTCCGCGTAAATGTGCCCATCAATTTGGCCTGATAATTGAATGCGTCAGCCCAGTTTATGAATGTATTACGTTACAGGTACACTCGCTGGCAGCGGCCGAACAACAATCTATCACGTATATACGAGCGATGCCATCATTTCTGGTAACCGCCACATATTTGTCAGACAAACGCCGATTTCAGGACGGGAATTTTCCTGGTCTTTCTTCCAGCGATATAATACAAAAAGAAAGAATTCTGGTCACTCATAATTGTTGAAAAACCTCTGACTCTATATCGAGCCAACAAAACCCTGTTCCAAACCAACAGCTTCAAGGTAGTATTTGTTATTTGGTCAGTTTTCTTTTTTTTCCAAACTTGGAATGTACAACACACATAGACAAAGTTGCGTTTTATTAACTATAAAGAAAATGCGTAACCTCAAATTCGGTGAATTAAAAATTCTGCTGTTGCCCGCTGGAATTTAACTCTAACGTTTTTACCTAATCAAATACACACACGCACGCACACATAATGTATATAACACACACGCGATAGTTTCAAGCCCTATTGACACAAGTTGAAGTTGCCAGGAAATGTTATTACAGATATATCAATTATTAATCTAAATTATTTCATATCTGGCTTGTTCTTATAACGCGCAGTTCTCCGTTACAAGTTAAAGCAACTTTAATGAAGACTGCATGGCATCAATAAGTTAAATTTTCTTCATCGTGAAACACGTCACTATTCACCGACTTAAGGGATTCGTATAGTTGCCATCTTTCACAGCACAGCCGAGGGAATTCGCAAGATATGGCTAGGGACAGGAGAATCCAGCGCTTTAAACGACCTGCATGCTATGTACTCCACTCTACTCAGTAGTCCGCTTTCGAGGCCAAGCGTCGGCTTTCTGATAACTGTCTGCTGCCCCAGTGTTGCCAGTTTTCTCCACTGTACTCTGTAGTCTACGTTCGAGCGTCGGCTTTCTGATAACTGTCTGGTGTCCCAGTGTTGCCAGTTTTCTTATCTGTACTCTGTAGTCTACGTTCGAACGTCGGCTTTNTAAACTATAAACAATTTGCTCGTTTTGGTTAGTATATTTGTTCATAGGTTTGCGGAGTAATTTTTTTAAACTCTATTAGAACTTTTTAGTAACCCTATAATATGTTACTTGTAATTAGAACTCAAATTAACAGTATTTTCAAATAAGAAGACGGCTTTTTTTACAGAGAACCTTGTCGAAGATTTATGTGATAAGAAATACAGGAGTAGAACCACTTTGATAGTTGATTCTCTAAAGTATTAGGACAGAATCTCAAATGGGTGATTCTTCCTCTGTCAGTACGAAAAATAATGCTTTCATAAATCTCAGGGCCCCTTTTATTTCTTCTCCAGAACTCTGGTCTCCACTGTGTTTCATTCAAGAATCGAAGAAGTTCTTCCTCCACTTTTTACCATTCGGAACCACCAAACTTGCACCCCTTGTATTTCAATCGTCTGTGAGTCTTTTCCTTTCTTTTCTCCCCTGGTGAGACATCGTCCTCATTCACTATCCCTAGCTCCGCCCGTTTCCTAACCATTTCACTGGCTTTTCACTTCGATTTCGCCCGGCCCCGCTGTAACATCCGGAGGGGGGAGTTTCCGCGTAAATGTGCCCATCAATTTGGCCTGATAATTGAATGCGTCAGCCCAGTTTATGAATGTATTACGTTACAGGTACACTCGCTGGCAGCGGCCGAACAACAATCTATCACGTATATACGAGTGATGCCATCATTTCTGGTAACCGCCACATATTTGTCAGACAAACGCCGATTTCAGGACGGGAATTTTCCTGGTCTTTCTTCCAGCGATATAATACAAAAAGAAAGAATTCTGGTCACTCATAAGAGTTGAAAAACCTCTGACTCTATATCGAGCCAACAAAACCCTGTTCCAAACCAACAGCTTCAAGGTAGTATTTGTTATTTGGTCAGTTTTCTTTTTTTTCCAAACT
Source organism: Clitarchus hookeri (assembly GCA_002778355.1). Taxonomy (NCBI): domain Eukaryota; kingdom Metazoa; phylum Arthropoda; class Insecta; order Phasmatodea; family Phasmatidae; genus Clitarchus; species Clitarchus hookeri. The sequence goes on from NQII01015636.1 coordinate 6,110, forward strand.
TGGAATGTACAACACACATAGACAAAGTTGCGTTTTTTTAACTTTAAAGAAAATGCGTAACCTCACAATTTAATTCGGTGAATTAAAAATTCTGCTGTTGCCCGCTGGAAATTAACTCTAACGTTTTTACCTAATCAAATACACACACGCACTCACACATAATGTATATAACACACACGCGATAGTTTCAAGCCCTATAGACACAAGTTAAAGTTGCCAGGAAATGTTATTACAGATATATCAATTATTAATCTAAATTTTTTCATATCTGGCTTGTTCTTATAAAGCGCAGTTCTCCGTTACCAGTTAAAGCAACTTTAATGAACACTGCATGGCAACAATAAGATAAATTTTCTCCATCGTGAAACACGTCACTATTCACCGACTTAAGGGATTCGTATAGTTGCCATCTTTCACAGCACAGCCGAGGGAATTCACAAGATATGGCTAGGGACAGGAGAATCCAGCGCTTTAAACGACCTGCATGCTCTGTACTCCACTCTACTCAGTAGTCCGCTTTCGAGGCCAAGCGTCGGCTTGGTGATAACTGTCTCCTGCCCCAGTGTTGCCAGTTTTCTCCACTGTACTCTGTAGTCTACGTTCGAGCGTCGGCTTTCTGATAACTGTCTGGTGTCCCAGTGTTGCCAGTTTTCTTATCTGTACTCTGTAGTCTACGTTCGAACGTCGCTTTTTCTGATCACTGTCTGCTGCCCCAGTGTTGCCAGTTTTCTCCACTGTACACTGTAGTCTACGTTCAAGCGTCGTCTTTCTGATAACTGTCTGCTGCCCCAGTGTTGCCAGTTTTACCTCATACCACGTGTCACGGGATTCGGTACTTCCCATGTAGCGAGACACAGTCGGCCGTCTGTGGTTTTACTGACGACCTTACTTCATGACTGCTGGCCCAGAAAACCGCTGGCAACAGGGCATTTCACATGCCATTTATGGCACACTAACGGAATGTTAATGGAAATGAAACTGATGGTTCAGAGTTGGTGAACTACTAATGGTCCATAAATGGCTTGCCATCTGTATTCCAACCATGGCCGCACATAACCTATACATATTGCTGGTAAGAGAATGAGTGGCCATCTGTAGGACATTTGTTGGCTGCAAAGTACATCGAATAATAATTGATGATGCAATCATGGCTTATAATGGGAGTTTTTGTGACTCACGTTCATCGCAGGTAGATACTTCAGTACAGCAGATTTTTGTCCAATATAACACAAATGAATCGCATGATACAATAAGTAGATTATTAGTAAATATCTAATGCTGGACGTATCTATGGCAAAATAATGTTAATACAGTATTTGTTATGACTTTGGGACTGGTATCGAATAACTTTTTGTGAGCTTGTTTTACATGTACGAATAAATATAATTTTAATGCGAGGTAATAATAAAATAAAGTCACTTTGAGCAAATTAACCTTAAAAACCTTTTCTTGTTTCACGCCGAAAAAAAATTAATATATTTCGAATGCGTTTCAAAACAGACATATAAATTCCAGGTACCATAAATTCTGCGAAATATTAGATTGAAAGCAAGGGTTTTTTTGGGTTAATGTCGCGACTCACGTAGGAGGTTTTCTCGTATCGACACTGTTGTGTTGAGGGAGGTTCTGGGTTCGAATCCCAGGTAATACATGGGTGTTGGTTTAAGTTAGGCCATAATTTAGTCGACTCCTGATAAGCCTTCATGCTTAACATCGGGGGACATTAATAAGCCCTTTCCAATACTAATACTTAATTGTTTGCATGGCAATCATTAAGGTTATGGAATAACTGGTGTGATTTATATTGTTAAATGTTTGCTTATGATTGAATCGTGAATATTATATGAACAACTCCACATTAACTAACAGTACATTGTAGAGTAGTGGTTAGCATGCTGGAGTATTACNCGTGAATATTATATGAACAACTCCACATTAACTAACAGTACATTGTAGAGTAGTGGTTAGCATGCTGGAGTATTACGCCAAGGTGTTAGAGTCCCCCTCTCCCCCCTCACATCCAGCATAAGATTTCCATAACTTATAATGTGTTGAAAATAGAATTTAATAAAATTCAAAAACAAGGATAAGTTCAGAATGAGTCAAGAAATAATTATTTCAAAGATACAATGTTTAACATATGGCGGGAGCATTGCTAACGCTATACATCTCATTTGATGGCTGTGAAGGGATACATCGATGTACCACTGCTGTTGTAACCATGTGGTACGTGCTTGGGTCACTTATGTTCACCACAGCTGGGCCAGTTATGGACAGAGTATGGTTATAGCTTAGTGGTTACACTTCACATTAAGCAATGGTGCCGGGTGCATGCCGGCTGTTGACAAAGTTTTTGCCGGCTTGGCATCCTTGCAAGTATATTATTACGTGAGAGTGCACGTAAGCGTGTCTGATAAGCTGTAACATAATCGTGAACATAACCTAAATTTTCACGTGTTTGAAATGTAACTTGTCCTAAAATGAATTCGCGACATCTTCTAGTCTTACACTATTGGTAACGCTTGTACTCCCTGCAAGCTCTGCAAACAAAAAGACTTCCACGTTACAGTGGTTGCCTGTCAGGGGTCTCCACGGGGCATATATACAGTCTTATTCTGTATATGAACGCCTGCAATCAAGACATTGGTTAAAAAGGGAAATATTCTTATCTTTATAACCTCTTGTAAGGTAAGTCAGTTAATATTGAAATGTGCTGTACGCTATAGTAAAATATATGAGAAGTTACTGCACTGATATTATCTACGAAGGCAAATAAACGTGCTTTTAGAAAACAATGAGAGCTATTTTGCCAAATAGTAAGGGTCAGACATAGTTTCGTAACAGTACACCACGTCGCACTAAATGAAACCATCTTTCTGGGGGGGGGGTGGAGAAATTACCCCCTCCCCCTTCCCGATGAACCTTAATGGACATGTTACACTGTAACACATTCCAAAATAGGTTGTGCAAGGTCTGCCATAGCAGCTGTTTAATCCTCAATTAAGACAGCCATTATGGCAACCCTGTACTGCTGGGTTCCGTGCCACATTTGGCAACAGGCCCTATTCTTCTTCCATGGCTGGTTCTGCACAGGACTTCGCACTTAGTCGACTTCACTGAAATTAGCGTAGCGCAATCCAAACTGATGATGAAGCCAGAAAAGCCGTAAAGAATAACACATCTATGAATTNCACTGAAATTAGCGTAGCGCAATCCAAACTGATGATGAAGCCAGAAAAGCCGTAAAGAATAACACATCTATGAATTATTTTTTTTATTAAGTTGTAAATTACAAACATGTCGAGTGATGTTAACGACGACACTTTAAGAAAATTTTTTTTTTGTGAGGCATATTAATTAACCAAACACTGCCACATAGCAAAAATTCAACACGATCGATTTTTTAAATGTTACATTATTTGAAATATTTTAAGTTCGGCATGTTGTACCAGCTTGCAAGCTCAAAATTATATATATTTGCACACACGTCGGAGGTCGTATTACAGGCATGAGTTCAAAATACTCTCATATTACAGTTTCTGTACATGGATCATAATCTTAACTAAAGAAATAATAACGTTAACCGAACAAATATAAATCGTTTAAAAACATGATAATTTAATCACGCTGGTGACTGGTGTTAAGATATTATTAACATAGGATTACAATAAATCAATGAAACGTATAGTGTTGTAGATATCAATAGTTATGACGCACGATGAAATGCCATATTTGAAACAGGCAAATTAAATAGCTACCATTTCTAAGAGTGGATTTCGTATTCAACAATGTGCTCATCTGCGCACCCCCTCAGTGATTCTCAAGCTCGTACGCCATCTACTGTCATGTAATGGTAGTCTCCAATGCCGACTCTCATGGTAGCTGGTATCCCTGTGCCAGCTTGGACACATGTCCTTACACAAGTTCGTTCAAGAGCAAGCATGGCAGCAGGTGTCGCGTAACATCGGCTTTCTCACGTATCGTTGGAGACAACAGATTTTCGTTTAATATTTTCGTTCTAGTTGTGTATCAAAACATTGCAACTCAGGTCATCTATCGCGAATGGACGATTTTTACTCTTTTACATCCCGAATCACAGACTTTCAGTACCGGAATAACCACGGCCGAATGAAAATACAGGCCTGTTTGATGAGAGGTTCGAACGCGTTGCATCCGCCCATATAGCACACAGACATCCAAAGAATGTCTGTGAGCTATAACATGTCACTCTCGGGCATTCAGGATATATAAGGACATACAAGATTAAGAAAGTTTCGTTCAAAAGACTACGAAAAGATACCCAAATGTCCGTCTGATATCCGAAATGTGATACGAATATTTTTAATGTCCTATATACATCTTTATTTGTCGCCATTTACCTTAAGTAATGACCATGGGTGGTTTTGTAATATCTAATGGATATCGGTTACGTGGTTCAAACTTGTATCTGCTACTGGATGTCCAGAGGATATAAATAAGAAATTCACTGTAGGACTTCGGTGACTCTGTGTATGATTGGGTGAGGGGCTAGTTTCGTGAGGGGATGAGGTGAGGGTGTTGGAATGAGTGTGAGGTTAATGTTGTATATTCCTCGATTTTTAGAATTTTTCAAATATTTTTTTGCAATTTTTCTGGATTAAAATATTGTCACAAAATACTTTATTTTTGGAGTCACAAAAAAAGTTTGGGAATGGACGACATGGGAGCTCTCTGGTGATATATGCAAAAAGGAATTTCCTAGCACATTATATAGTGTCCAATACTGGCGAAATATGTTTTAAAGTAGTAATTTAGCGGTTAATGTGCACAAACCATCGATTAGTATGGGTGGAGGGATAATTTCTGTTTTATAAGGCCAATGATTAATATGTGGAAAGGAAGGGCAAGGGTGGTGGGTCGAGAGTGTGAGGTAAATGCTACATGTTCCTCGATTTTTATAATTCTAAGGGTAAGTGGGAGTGGTTGGCGAGGGGAGTGTGGATTGGTGAGGGGGTGAGGGTTTTTTTTAGTGTTGAAAGGTTGTGGGGTGGTGAGGGGATGGGATGAGAGTAGGTGACCGGGATGGGTGGTGGGGGTGAATATGGTGTGGGTTTGGTAGAGTAGTTGAGGGGAATGAGGGGTGTGGATTTTGGTTTTTGCGGACTGCCAGAAGGGTGAGGGGGAAGGTGTGGGTGTAGATGTGGGGAGGGGTGGATGTGGAGGGTGCAAGCTGATGCTCGGGGGAGGGGGCCAGGTACTCTAATCCTCCCCGGTCTGCTTGACCTGGCTCGGAGTCTCGAATCCTCCTCTCCTACTCACAGGTTTAAATGGCTCATTCCGCTAGAAATCTCTAATCCTCCTCCTCGACTAAGGATTTCTCAGGTTTTACTTCGAGGATGCACGATGCACGCCCCAAAACCGATATATGTACACTACTAATTCATTAAAACGTTCAAGTGTTGCAACCCATTGCCAATAAAAGCGGTAAACAAAGTGGTGACCCATATTTGGACCTTCTCCTCCACTGTGTGTACATATATATATTTAAAAAAAATATATATGTATATATATATATTTGCGACTGTCACAAAATGTTTTGTTGGTATTAACTCTGCCAAATTTTTTCGTGCTTGTGAACTCATTTTTGTAGCCACCGCAAACGGAATGTTTAATGGCAAAAATGTTGTGTTCCCCACAAAAAAAAAATGTGGTATTGTGAAAACCAACATAACACCTTGTGACCACTACAAAATATATTTTTAGTGTACAAAGCGATTGTTGGAAGGGACGGAAAATAAATTGAACAATCTTTTAAGTGTTTTACATTCCCGATAGCTTTTGTCGGAGGAAAAACTGAGTCCCGAAAACTAAAGAAAATTGTTGAATTCTTTAAGACAAAGGAAATGTCCTCGTTTTTCAAGAATTGAAATGAACATTTTTCCAACTTGTCTTAGATACAACAACATGTTTTTTCCAGTCAGTTATCCCGGATATCTTTCTAGAGCTTTTAAAGTGATAATTATTAAAGGTGTTAATGTTTCGTTTGTCGCTGCAATGTTCAAGCTCAAAAACAAAGAACAGAGCTGTATGCAACTTTAGACTTGTTTACCGTCTTGTGATCGAGCAGTGGTTGAACGATTTACGGTCAGTTAGCTTTTGAATTTGTGAGAGAGAACCAGGGGTTTTCCGATATGATTCTAAGATGATATAATGTCTAAACCACTTCCCCTTTACAATATTTTTAGTCGTTCTAGCTTTCGATATTACTTGGGAAGTCATTGCAGATACATACACATATGGGTCATAGTTTTATTCCCTTAGCTTAAATATTTTATAGGTAAAATTCTTAATTCAGGGAGACTGGAGGAAAACCAGAAACCCACCCTGCATATAATGTTGACTGCGTTCAAATGATTTATAATAATTTTCAGGCTTTTTTTTTTTTATTTTTTAGGGCTGAAAAATGTTTTATAATATTACCTCAAACCGTTTTATTCTAACAAGTTATTTCGAAGTATACGTACGAAGGTGGCATGCCAACTAAGGTCTGGAGGAGTGTCTGTTTGGTCCATTTGCTTCACAGTTGGCACCCTCTGGCTTGTACTGAATTTCCAAGGTCACCACTCCATTAACTCCTCGTCTTCCTCCCTCAAAAACCGTCTTTCCGTTCACAATCATCTCTGCGTCGTAGTTTAACGACCGTGTATTGTTGAGGAGGGGGGAAGGGGTGGAGTGTATATTACCCTCCTTCCCCGAATGTGCGCCAGTCCCGAGACAACGACGCCTGCAAATTGTTTACCCGCCACCCTCTCTACAGTGAACATCCCCTGGCAGAGGGGAGAGTTCGAGGGTGGACTTCCCCTCCTAGCCAGCATTGGACCGTCCCCTTCCGGGCATCCTGAACTCGGTGCGAGTCGGTGACTCATCACTCGCGCGCCCAAATAAAGTGGAGGAGGAACCTAGGAAGAACAAGGCAGGCGCACTCTACTACCCCCACCCCCCTACATCCAACACAATTCCCTTTCCCCTGTTTCACCCTCTAGCACCGAGCTCTTTCACTGCGCTTAGCATGCTCCCTGCTCCGAAATTTAATTTCGAATCGCATTATTTTCCTCGTGAGGGCGGACGGAAGTGGGGAGGAGGCGAAGAAAAGAGCTCAAGAAGAACAGTGGCAGAATGAGCAAATAGGATGGACCTACGGGATGAGCTTGCGGGGGAGGGGCTGAAAGGAGTTGCATCGATTATTTTTTTTCTCTTTCTTGCCATACCTTTAAATTATTGTTTCGGGAAGGTGCAAGTGTAAACTTGTTCACCAAGCGGCATTGACGTTTTGAGTGAGCTTATTCCGCTTTCCTAGTGGAACGGAGGAGTAATGTAATAAATTTATGATTATCGTTGCACGTAAACCTCAAATTTCTAGTTTCTATTTGTTAAAAAAAAAAAATACATTAAGCCACGTCGTCTGTGCATGTTTGCGCGATTGATCTGCCGTTTGTTTGACTCAATTTGCGCGAGCAAACACACGAATGCATTTAATTGTAGAGAAGCCAGATTTACATGTCGACAAGGAAACAAGGAAACCTAATTATGTCGATCAACCAACAAGGTGGAAACTACCCTTCAGTTTCTTGAAATGACCAGTATCTTATTTATCATAAATCTTTACTTGAAACTGCAACTTACTAACTATTACAAATATGTATTCTATTAGCATTTTTTTAAAATTGCAATGCTATATTTTATTTAAATATTTGTGTAAACTAGACTTGCTGACTTCTTCACTTTGCAAATATTCTTACCTTACCTATGGCAAAAGGAAGCATGCAAAAAAATTATATTAAATTTTATTTTTTTTTTCCATTTTCTAAAGAGGGAGGATGTCCTTCATTCGACAAAACTTAAGACAAGTATAATTTTTATTAAGAATGTATTCTTTTAGTGCGTGCAGCACGTACAAGTGTCAACCAAAAGCTATTACCGAGCATTTTGAAGTCACTTTCTAGGCGAAATGCGTAAAGAACATAATTCCTCTACATCTGCAATATCAAAAAATTTAACATAGCCACTTTTTTATGTAAATTATAGCATTTTTTTTTAACTAAAATTGAATTTATATAAAATATAACTTTTTCATAACGTGTTCTTACATCTCATATCTGTTAATATGTTCCTGGGGTAATTATTTCAAAATATATATTAACAAGCACAATTAATTATCCATATTTTCAATGAAATTCTGTTTACTGTCTACTTGATGTTCATAACTGAAAATTTTACAAATTATTGTGTATTTTCGTTCCTGACGGCCTACATTCAACGATTCGACCTCATTTTACACATGGTTTGTAAATTTATACCCATTAACTTGACAGTGAAGAAATCTCACCAAACGTGCCTTGCAGTAAACATGACGATGGGGCATATTAAGCTTTAAAATATTGTTCTAGATACTACGGTATTAGGTAAGTAACTTAACATATTTAAACCAATCTTCAAAATAAACCGCCCATTTAATTCGACATTTTTCCGAAAAATAAATATCTTAGTTGTTTTATTGCTACGAAACTACTGTATTTTCATTGTAGAGCCAGAAATACTTATTTGAGCTCGTAGAACTGCATTTCTAAACTAAAAAAAACAAACTGGGAGCATTATTTTGGTCAGCGTTTTCCCACGGCTGTCAGAATTCCCACTATGATAGGCAAAAATGCATTAATGAAATGTATATTTATTGTTATTTAGTTAACAAAAAATCTGCATTATGTGATTTTACATTCTTTATTCAATTTTTTCAAAGTGTGTATGCACAAGGAGTTTAGGCATGTGGAAAACCTAGGGATCAGTGACGAGTATGTTATTGAGGAGCCTATAGTTCCAAGAAGTTTGTATCTGTTCTTCTGTAACCTCTATCATCACTGTGATCTACAACATTAAAAACATTCCATCCCTTAATCCCTACGGCGCCTATAACCAGTACAAATGCTGCAGTTACCAACTCATCACTGGGCGCAACACTGTATGTGTCATCGCCTCTAATGATGGACCTCAACATCTGCAGACACCATGTGCAGATATGTAGGCAGCTGGGTCGATGTTAAGGAGATTTGTTTGTTAGTAGTCCAGGTGAAAGGCAGATCGTCTCAGCAGGTAACGTAAACTGGCATAAATATTACGGGGACGTCAGTTGTTGGTCCAGCAGAAGCAGTAGCACCATCGACCAATGTTGGCATGATGCAATCGACTTCTTCGGTTGAGATGTCTTTGCAATTTTTTGACGGAATAGACAGCACCATCGTACGAACTCACAGCATCAGTTCTAACTGCAACATCTGTGTCTTTGGCTGTACCATCTTCGGCAGAGTTTGGGTCGTCGCCATATCTCCCCCTCCAGAGAAAACGTATCACTTCAGCTACTGCGACAAGGTATTTTCGCACCAACATATCACATAACAGCAAATTCATGGCTGTACGAAAAATATCCAACACATTAAATATATATTTGCTTGCGACGTGCGCCGCTGTT
>NQII01015638.1:0-16172 GCA_002778355.1 Clitarchus hookeri
CCTTCGCTACTTCAGAGATCTATGTTCTTGGAGTTTGAACTGCGTTTCAGCGTGTTTGAAATATACGTTTTTTTTTAAACGAAACTGCTTCACGTGCGTCGTGTGTACTGATCTACGAAAAGAAAATACACTTGAGACGAGGCGCGAAGGCTACTTTCAAAGACACCACGTAAATTACACACACTACTTCCGAGCGCTGCAACTTAGCTAAAAATTGCCTTTTCACACCGCCTTATCGCAACAGGCAGTAATCGGAAACATTCAAAACTATTATAGGGACATGAACAGAACTTTGTTAGAGTTTTCAACAATAAAATTACAGTCACGACTTAGGGCTCGGTGCACCTATCATGCAGAAATTCTTCGTTTTCGTTTCATAATTTCAGTTTCAGTAGTGCTATTAGAAATGTTCGATTATGAAAAATTTACGATTTACTGGTTTTTTAGCACTTTTGTATCTAATTAAAATGATTTTTGAATTTATAATTTATATCTGAAACAAGATTTTATTGTTTAAAAACTTATTATAATATATTTAGATGTGATGGCGGGACGGTTACAAATCTCAAGTTGGCAGAAGTGGCGACTGACGCCGCCGACATACCATGGCTTGTTTCTGAATGAAGCGTCAAGTTCGTACTCGTTATGTTTCTTAAACCTACCTACGCAAGTTACGATGTTGTGAAAAATCTGTTTTTTCACGGCAGGAATAAATAAATATATGTACTATAAAGTGCGTCGTGATCACTGCGTGTGTGTAAGAGTATTTTTACCATTACATGACGTTGGACCACTTGTGTGTGATTGCAAATATCGGACGTGCGAAATTAATAAATTTTAACCGTTAACTAATTTAAAACGAAATTAGTTGTTTGAAAGTCACGTCTTTTTATCACAACGTTTTAACCTTGTCCTAGGTGTTTGAACCACAATTCTGTAACGCGCTTACGTTTCTGTGATCTGAATGTTTGCCCCAACCGCAACAAAATACTAAGCCCAGACAAATAAATTAAAATAAATAATGAAATAAACCTAGAAAGCAGTAAGTTCAAATGCGTAGATATATGAGCGGAATAAAAGTTACGGTAGGCCTATTTGTGTGCATGTTCACTACTATTTCTTAAGTTTGTCGTTGCTACGTACAAAAAATAAACGACACGAATTGCATGCTTGAATTTACTGTCTCTTTTCGTTGAACTGTTTGTTCCCTCGTTTTAATTTTTATTCCTACTGAGGCCGTTTTTTTTTTCAGCGAAATAGCCTAACCCAACACATATAAATAACAAGAGATTAAATACTACAGTTCTTTTCCCCGCAGTTATAACAGGGTTAAACACAGTCGCGGCAAAATATTAACGCATATTGTTTGTAATATGCTATGTCGTGTATGACCAATTTGTAAACAATGTAAAAAAATAACCGTGAGAACTATCATTAATACAGACATTATTAAAAACTCATAAAACTGACTTAAATATGGTTATAGGGCTAAATTGTTAACATTCGTACGAAATAGTTTTTGAAATATGACTAAATTCTTTGAACAGCTGAAAACACTAAACAAGCATTTCACAATTAAAGCGTAGTCACATGGCAGTGTTTATGTTTACATGAAGCGGAAGGATATGTAATCGGTAAACAAAGGTAGAAATTAAGCAGGGCTTCAGAAAAGTGTGAAGTAATCGTTTATGGCCTATAGCGTCATGAGAGGCACGCAGAATAGTGCAAGTAGAAACTCGACTGCTGGTGGTTTTCTCATCACATTAACGTGGTCTAAGTTAACACATGGCTTGCCCCTTACAAATAAAGATTTAGAATTGTTTTTAAAAACTTTTTTTTTCCCCAGGGGACGCCCGGCATCTTATGACGCGACACCACTGTTCCTCAGCTTTCAAGGTCGCCCAGCATTCGGCACGGTAATACTAACTCCAGTCGTAAATCTGCTGTACTCAACGCTCTGTACTCTGTAAGTTTTCAGGCAACTCGTTTTTCCGCTTGCTCGCTCACTAGACAACACTCGTCCTTGTCGAGACAGAGCCAACTCACTAGATGCGCGGTATCCTTGCTAAATCCCGCTGAGTGTCTGCAGATAATATTTCACCACTCTAACTCCAAGCCTAAAGAGGCTGCCTAAGGGACATCTCCGAAGTAGATATATCATTCAACAACCTTCGCGCTTTGTATGTTGGGCTACCTCATTATGTGTGCGCGCCTCTCTCTCTCTCTCTCTCTCTCTCTCTCTCTCTCTCTCTCTACCTACCTATCTCTTTCTCTCTCATCCACACTGTCCCAACCACAGGCCTCACGATTTACCATTGCGCACTAATCGAATATGGCGATTAAGGTTCTTTGTGCGATACATATTCACCAGATTTGCATGCTCATCAAAATGTAATAATGCCACGTTTTCCCCGGTAGAATTTATCCTGTATTCACAGGCATAAGCAGTCAACGTGACTGAGACCCGAGTAAAATATTCCAAACACATACTTTTATGAGAAACGAGGCCTGTAAAATACATTTCCACGGTAAATGAAATTTAATACTATTATCAGTAACAACACACGTCGAAATTCTCAAAACATTAATACTTAGATAAAAATATAACTGTAAATATACGTGGCGTTGTGGCATTTTATATACACATTTATTTTTCACTACAGCCCATTACTGTCATTAAGCGCAGTAACAGACGTGTAATATAAAGGCCCACAAGATCAAAAATGCCATTTTACCGTATGATTCACCTACGCCTGTGGATTAAGAAGTTCTGCAATCCCGCCGCGCTTCAGCCCTTTGCGCAAACACTGGACCCTGACATCGCCGCTAGCTCCGGGTTTGACTCCCGGCGGTGTCAGCGGGTTCTTTAACAATCATTACTAGTGCTTAAACATGTGTACAAATGACAATGGTGAAGTGTAATAATGAGTTGAAAACTAAGTGAGTAATAAATAATGAAAAAATAATAATAGACATAACAAAGAATTAATACCGGTATCTAATTACATAGTAATGATAAGTATACCAGTCCTTAATATCGTGTGTATAATTTTAAACATGCGATAAGACGGACTGCTGAATGAAAATGTAGCAGGCAGTTGCATGACCCATAGTCGTCAGCCGAGAAACAAGATCATTTGTAAGTTGCAGCCAAAAAGCATACTAATTACATGGTGTGTGTGTGAGAGAGAGAGAGAGATAGAGATATGAATTAACGTATCATGCAAACCCCAGCGTGCATAGGTTAAACGTGACGTCCGAAATACGTGCGCAACGTCAGAAATGTAACATGTTTTAAGCTTACTCAGGGATTGCAAAATCGTTAGGTGAAGAATAAAAGGTAGAATTGCCTGTTGGGATTTAGTTATTAATGAATTAACAGAACAAATAATGGCTGAAGTCAAAATAAAAAAGATACGCAAAATTATTGATAAATTAAAAGCGCAACGGATCTTTAACAGTCGAATGCCGAATTTACAAGGGGGCGGATTCCTATTGGCAGAGTTAGAATATCGAGTAGCTGCTGCCGCCAGGAATTGAAGCCAGAACTCGCCGTGTAGAAAAATTCTGTTATCAGGTTACTTATTGTCAGGGATTACGAAAATTAAAATTACTGATTAAAATATGCTGAAAGTTACGTAGACTAACATTCAATGACTCGCGTGGGGATCGATCTCACGTCTCGTCTTCCAACATTGCCGTGAGATCTAGCAAACCCGCACACAGATGCCAGGTGCGTTTCACGGTCAATTACCCTTGGATTACCTAAACCTTGGCGGTTTCGTCAGCTATGTGACCACGCCAGTGCGTTTACGCACTGGAGACCACACCCGGGCGCTAGTTACCTTGCTTTATCCCCTATCCATACCTAAGGTGTTTGTGTTACGAGTCATGTATCTGCCTAAAAAAATTAAGTTTAGCGTTCCGTCTTATCGCATATTTAAAATTATGTACGCGATAATGACTGGTATAGTTACACTTGTGATCACTATGAAGTTATGTATTAATTCGTTTGTTATGTCTATTATTATTATTATTATTTATTCATAACTGTTACTAATTTTGTATTGAATTCGTCATTACACATCAACATTGTCATTTGTACACATGTATAAGCAATACTAATGATTGCAAAAAACCCGTTGTTACCGCCGGGAGTCGAAACGCGGACCTAGCGGCGCTGTCGGGGTCCAGTGTTTGCGTCATGGGCTGCAGCACGGCGGAATTGCATAACTTCTCAATCCGCAGGCTGAAGTGAATCATCCGGTATACTCCTTTAATTATTTCGTACGATTTATTAGTACATTACGTAACATGTACTTCTATTTAAAGTTTGTTATGTCTTTCATCTATTTGCCTAAGTGTTAATAACGTTCGATTAAATGCACAGCTAATTTTAGCGGATGTAGTTTAAATATCGTTTTCCTTAGAGAGGCAGTTATTACACTGAAACAAACTCGCTTTTAGGCAGAGAAACTTATACGTGGAATTTTCTGAATATATAAAAAACACTGTTACTTTATGAGTTTAATCATTTATGATTTTTCTGAAACTGTATACCTGCCAAAAGTAGACCGACTGCTGGTTTGGACTGTTTTAATGACTATGATTGGTGTAATAATAAATATTTGTAAAATCGAGACATTTGTTTCTTGACGAAATTTTCTGGACAATACTTCCAAATAAATCGTCGTTGTGTTGGCAATGCCACATTTCTACAGAGGCTGACGATACTCGAGGTTTGACATTCAAAAGGACGAAAATCCTAGGAAAGTTTCCCAATATGGGGAGGGTTTTGTTTACGAGATCACGNGAGGTTTGACATTCAAAAGGACGAAAATCCTAGGAAAGTTTCCCAATATGGGGAGGGTTTTGTTTACGAGATCACGTCTTAGGTTTTACACAAAAAAATAATAAATAAGTAATATTATACACGGACACATTACTTACAGATATGCGTTCCCAAAATTTGTTTTCATACTGTGGGATTATTCTTAAATCGAATTGAGTTTAGAATATCGTTCTCTCCCCATATTGGGAGCATAGTGGTCCTAATTTGGGAGACACTTGCTTAACCATAATTTGAGATTTTAGCATGACCGTGATTATAATCTGGCATTAAGGTTTGTAAAATAAGACATTCTTTAAGTCATAAGTCACACAACTCGCAAGGAATAAACACTTTTTTTTTAGTTTTTTTTTTTTTGCATTTTATAACAATATGAATGCAATGTTACACAATTACGTTTCCTGGGTTTTAATGTAAGTTGTAATTATTTACGTATTTGGCAAAAATCACACACGAAGACTTCCAGATCTGATCCTGCACAATCTGTGTTGCTCAACTTAAGACATTTGCTGCACCGAAACCACGATTCTCCCTCGTGGTCTTTTGAGAATAGNCACAATCTGTGTTGCTCAACTTAAGACATTTGCTGCACCGAAACCACGATTCTCCCTCGTGGTCTTTTGAGAATAGTCCTGCGCAGAATATGCACTCCGCGTCACCTTCATCATCAAAAATGTTGAAGTCGTCGTCAGACTCTTGATAAAAGATGTTACACTTTTCACCAGAATCTGAAGAATGATCTTCAAAATAAACACTTCTACGCCTAGTTTTCTTGGCACTTCTTTTGGCTATCTGCTTATTCTTTGAGAAGTCCTTTTTTTTCACGTTTCTCGCCCTTTGTCTTCTTTTCTAGTCTTGCTGCTTTAGGTTTTTGGGAAGTCGCCAATACCTGCTTGAAGGTGNTTTCTCGCCCTTTGTCTTCTTTTCTAGTCTTGCTGCTTTAGGTTTTTGGGAAGTCGCCAATACCTGCTTGAAGGTGAACTTGTGATTAGTTGTACTGAGTCACCCCTTGATGATTTGTTTGGTTGTAATGACAAAACTGGCTTTCGGTTTACATCTGATGGTTTTAAACGAATTGGGATCTGCTGAGAAAATGAACAAGTTGGTGAAACTGGCACAGCTGAATCACGTGCTGCTGGTTCACGCAAGCTCTGAGAAGATGAAGCAGTGGGTGAAGATGGCAGAGCTGATTCACGTACTGCTGGTCCCAGTTGAGGATCATCACATAAGCCAATGGAGGTGGCATTGTTAGNGATGGCAGAGCTGATTCACGTACTGCTGGTCCCAGTTGAGGATCATCACATAAGCCAATGGAGGTGGCATTGTTAGTAGTGCTGGGCATTTCTTCGAAGATGGCGGAGTCATGTGGGCGAAAGATGTTGCTATTGCAGGGATAGATACCTCCTCTTTGAAAACCTTTGACTGCATTTTAAACTGTCGCTATTCTCAGGTAGGCCCTACCAAACAGTTCTCCTATTTGATTACTAGTCATCACACGTCCTACATTGTTTCTCAACCACTGTCCCACTTCTTGAGAGAAACATGTCTTGAAAGATGACATGAAACACAGGTTTAGTGCCTGAATTTTATGGGAGGAGTGGGGAGGGAGACATACAATGGGCACATAGTTTTCTCTTGCAAGGTTAATGACTGCAGTGTTACGTGTATACGCTTTCCTTTCAAGCCAAAAACTTAGAGTGCTTGTGTTGAACGACTGTGATTCCATGTCATCACAATTATAGAGGCGAAATGGTGTATGTTTGATCAAATCTAATACATGTTCATAAAACTGTAAAAACCTTTCCAACGCTTCAGGCGTAAACAATTTCGCTCTAGCAAATGGGACACCCTTTGGTTGTCTTAGCGACAGCATAGGATTTCGTCGCAAATAATTTCTCAGCTGTTTACGCCATGTGGATTAATTTTCTTTTGAAAAAGGAGCATCTATTCCATTTAGTTTAGCAAGCTGGAATGCCATTCCACTCACATCATTAAGGGATACCACAAATAAACGTTGCTCCATGTCAATATAGTATTCAGCTAAGTCTCTTTCCATGTCCGGAGGTATTGAGGGTTTCCGACCTAGTTTAGTAGAATCAATTTCTTCTGGTTCTTTATCGTGATTGCTCATATGCCTTTCTAATGTTGTCTGAGGAACAGGTAATATTCTAGATCCCTTGTAGCTGCCCATTTCTCTGCTCCTCACTGCAACCACTACGGCCTTCATATTCTTCTCGCTCCATTGCTTCCTCTTTGACATCTGGAAAAGTTAGATCAATTAATATGAAACAGCTTTCCCATTTTTTTTTTGTTTTATGACATCGTAGCATTACTTTAGATTGTTCTTTAATTTGAAAATATTAATTATAATATTAGAGAAAATATGACTGCATACAAAAAACTATGTTCAACAGGTGTCATGATATTTTTGGGGAATATGCGTAGGCATTAAAAACTGCCCAGAAAGCAAAGAAGCAATTTGTTTGTAATTACAAACCATATCATATTATAGTGACACCATATAATACATCTAAAAGAGTAGACAAAATCTTNGACTGCATACAAAAAACCATGTTCAACAGGTGTCATGATATTTTTGGGGAATATGCGTAGGCATTAAAAACTGCCCAGAAAGCAAAGAAGCAATTTGTTTGTAATTACAAACCATATCATATTATAGTGACACCATATAATACATCTAAAAGAGTAGACAAAATCTTCCATAGAATACAACTGCATCATATGTAAACAATGCNGTGACACCATATAATACATCTAAAAGAGTAGACAAAATCTTCCATAGAATACAACTGCATCATATGTAAACAATGCCAAACGCTCTGCTGTGTTCCTGAAGTCAGATTCTTTCAACCGAGACAAAATTTATCACACATCTGTGATGATATGCCCTCCTGATGCTATATTTACTAAAAGACTATAATATTAATGATCGTAATATTATTATAAAATATTTATGCAATAAAAAAACTAAACCTTAACGAATTCAATATGGGGAGCCCCATATTGAGAACAATGGTTCTCCCCATATTAAGCTCATTCTTATAATAAACACTTTAAATTTTTAATTAGCATTTGTTTGCAGTTTTTTTAAATTCGCCATGTGTTACTTTAATACACATTCATTTTTTATCATATTATTACTAATTTATTTACTCAACTTCGTTTGCAACAACGTGTATCTTTACATGGCTGAAAAAACTTCGTGACGCACAATATTCCAACATCTCCGCCTACAGTACAATAGCATCTGTCTCCGTCTGCGAGCCACGCAGAGAAGTACACTACAAGCTAACTCTAGTAGTTCCACGTGTTACTGGCAGATTGCAGCATCTCCTTGACAGGTAACTTCTCCCTATATTATGAACCCTCTCCTAATTAGGCAACTTTCACTAACTAAGAAGAGTACTAACGCGTACAGATACTTTGTTCACGACCCTCGCCGTCTTGGTGAAAATTGAATGCCGGCAAACACTGCAGTGATGTCGGAAGCACAATATGAGGCCATCAAAAACATCACTATATTAAAAAATATCAATATTAAACATACCGTAGACATAGTTAAAAATCCTGTGACAATGATAAATTACAGCAGATTTAACGTAAGCATATACAAGAAAAAGTAAGACATAGGAAAATCAATAAAGGAAGAAAAACAACAATTCACTTTATAGTTCAATGTTATATTGCCAGTAGTCCAAGCTTTTACACCAGAGGTTGCACATTGGTCAACAGTGATAATTGGTAATACGCAAAACTTAATTAGTGATCGCTGAAGCGCGCTAGTAGTCGTTTCCCCAAAAGCCCCTCGAGGAACGCCGTCTGAACCAGGATGCAAAGTACCAATTCTGGCATGACCCCTTGATTAATACTAGGTCTCCAGCCTTTCCCTTTGCCCAGTTGGTGCACTGGTGAAGTGTGTAGAGGTATTCCTTCTGCCAGCGTTTCCGAAAGTCCTGAACTATTCGTCGCACTAGCTGCTAGCAACTCACGCAAGCGAGGTTTATGTGTTTAATATCAGATTCTGGAATCGCTGTTAACTGACTGCAAGAGGAGGAAGTGAGCTATTGTGAGCACGTCCAGTTCAGAGTGGTCAAAGCTGATTTTACACAGAGAACAAGAGTTCATAAAGCCTTCTATGTGAGTCAGTATTTGGGATGTCTCCTCACATAACATTTGCTGGCCAATAATCTTGGCAAGATGGGTTTTTACTGATTTCATTCCTGCTTTTTACATGCCCCAAAAAAATGGGGTGCAGCTGGCTGGTCGAAACGTGACACAA
Source organism: Clitarchus hookeri (assembly GCA_002778355.1). Lineage (NCBI taxonomy): Eukaryota > Metazoa > Arthropoda > Insecta > Phasmatodea > Phasmatidae > Clitarchus > Clitarchus hookeri. Next base: position 9,150 of record NQII01015638.1, read on the forward strand.
TTCCCTCGCTGTACTATGTAGAGCTGACAATTCCCTCGCTGTACTATGTAGAGCTGACAATTCCCTCGCTGTACTATGTAGAGCTGACAGTCAATTCTCTAGATGCCTCAACAAAGTTGTTTTCGCAGTCACCATACATATTACTGGGCCTCCCTCATCTCGAAATGAAGCAGTGAAAAGAAGCTAAAAACACCGGGGTAGATATATCAGGCACCAACACCAGATGTAGGGCCATCGAAGGGGCAACAACTAGGTTAAAATGTGTACATCGATTTTTTATTTTTTGTGATTTTTTCCAAGACCAAGTGATTTTTGTTATTTCGAAAGATTCTAAGTGATTTTCCGTGATTTTATTGTGATTTTCAGAAATTTTTAGGGATTTTAGAAGATCTATTTGTGATTTTCGAAGATTTCCTTGCGATTTTCAAACATTTACTTACTGTTGTCAAAGATTTTCTAGCGATTGTCGAAGATTTTTGGTGATTTTCAAAGATTTTTTGCGTTTTTGGAATATTCTTGTGACTTGCGAAGAGGTTTTGCACCTGTAAAGATAATATTAACGCCTCTACGATTTTTTTGTAACGGTCAAACATTTATTTATATATTTTGGGGAATTTTTTGTACATATAGACTTTCTTAGGTTTTTAGTGATTTTTCATTAATTCCCATGAGATTTAAAAGTCTTCTGAAATTTTTTGTTTTTATGGATTATACTTCGGTTTTCGTGATTTCCCATAATTCTGAATTCAAAAGTTTTTTGTTTTGGATTTTCAGGGTTTTTTTGTGAGATTTGTTGGTTTCCTGCAACACTATAGTATATTTATATATTTATTTTTTACATATTAAGGACTCTAACAGCGGGAAAGTGGCATTATGATTTTTATGCTTTTTTTATAGGGCACCAAGCCGGTCAAGGGATTTTGNGACTCTAACAGCGGGAAAGTGGCATTATGATTTTTATGCTTTTTTTATAGGGCACCAAGCCGGTCAAGGGATTTTGACATGTGAACGCGCCGGATTCCATTAACGAGTACCGAATCTCAGAAGTGTTTGTTCACCTACTACTCACAGAAGTTTCTTTTTTCGTTAAATGTGTCGGGCTGGTTCGTGCCGCACAACTGTAGTTGTATTGTGAAAGGAAGGGCTCCCTTTCCTTGCCCCAGCTTGACCCCCCATTGCGTGAGGGATGAACCGAAAACAGCCCTTCTTTCAAGGATGCGGCGTGATTAATTTCTCGCTCTCACACAGCGTTTTCAGAACACTGGTTATATCCAGGGAAGCAGTATCGTCTTATACTCAAGGGGGCCAAGCCAGAGACCGATCACCCCTATAGTCGTGTGTTCGTATTACCAAAAGTAGGTGGTGTTTCCGACAGTTCATTTGAGTTTTTATTACCCGATAAACTTGTAATTTAAATTCACGAGGTTTTATTTTATTTATGTTAATTCTAATCACCTTGCTTAAAATCTTGATGGCTGTACACACACATAAGATTTTCGTTTTACCCAACATGATGAACCGTGTTCACCACCGAATACAGTTTTCCCACAGCATTACTTCCAGTCAGTTCAAGATATCATTACAAGCATTCTTCCCACTTTAGAATAGAAGATAGTACACCACTTTAGATTTTAAAATACCTAAAATGTTCTGTATACCTTCACAGTCTATTTGTTAAAGAAAACAAATAACACATGTGCTGCAGTCTTGAATGGTGGTCTTCCCAAACGACACCTAGTACAATTATCAGCAAGTAATTCCTGGGCGATGAAATATTTATTATAATTTTATATTATTAGACGCGTCACTGTACGCTTGGGTTACCAAAAAAAGAATCATATGAAGATGCAAAATTTTGAATGGCAGCAAATAATAAACCATATAAATACAAAAGACGTAGAAGACGCTCTCCTTTTTTCTCAAATATTACCCAAAAAACATTTTTTAATTCATTTAACTCAATGTTATGAATTTTAATTTTTAGAGGAAATATGTGTGTATTGCAGAACATTTGTTTTGATGTTTTAAATCTTCCTGACCCCTGCTACCTTCCGACCATCAATCGGAAATTCAATGTGCTTCTGCCTCCCTAACCTCTCTTTTCCCCTTCCAATTGTTGCTGTGCCCTAGGTTATGTCGTTTACGAAAATACTAACTAGAGCGAGATATCTTATTGCAGTTTTGTGTGCTTTGTGGCTACTCACCGGTAAAAAAAAATCAATATTCATACTGCGGAGTGATAAATAACTTAAATAGTGTAACAAAAGTGTAATAACAATTAAGGAAAGATAAAACATCAATGCTGATATCTCTCGAAATAAATGCCACGTATAGCAATCAACTTGTAGCATAATACTTTTCTAATATAGTGTTAGAAAAATAGCTAGTACACCAATAAGTTTTTCTCACTAAATAATTACCACGTATTAACTGGTAAAACTGTTTTCATATCCGCAAATATGAATGTATAATTTTCAACATGAAAAATAATTAAAGGTTATATGTAATGCAACATCACAGTAATGTGTCTGCGACATAGAAGGTTAAGCAAAGAACGTGGTGGATGTAGATGAACTTGGCGTATCTTCGACAGCAGGATCATTAAAGACGGAGAACGTTGCTTAAGGAAGCACGAATGGGAAGGAATTGGACGTGTACACAGAAAAAAGTCTAATGTTGTGACAACAGTAATTTTTTGTAATCTGTGTATCATCAGTAAGTAACGTTGCTGTTAATGTAAAATAATGTTAAGCTGTAAATGCTAATGTAACATTAAGTACTTTTGTAACAATATTACCTCCCTACTTTTCTGTCAACATTAGGCGGTGTTTATGGTGCGGCAAAACAAATTGTGTGTAAAATTGATGTTAGTATTTGTGTTAAAAATTTGGATGTATTTTCTTTGCGTTAGAAAACATTCTGGTGTAAAATAAATTAAGTGCAATTATTCTGTCACAAAAAGAAATATTACCAACGAAAAATAAATTTCTACTAGGACGGGAACCGTACACGCGCTTTGAATATTTGACGTTCTTCACTTTACGGAACCTGACGCCCTACCAACGGCTCTCTCGTAACATGTCTTATAGCGTTTCAAATTGTGGGTATTCAATAGAACCTAACGACAAACTGCAGTTTCTTTCGTTACGAGGAAATACTTTATGTTCTATAAATATACGCACGATTGGCACACGTAAACAACTTTGCATGACTCAAGAGCTGGTCTAAGCTACATTTAGTTCTCATACTATGCTTTAAAATATAAATATAGTGGTTCCATTGCCATACTGTCCGCCATTTTACATCGCCAAGGCAGTGTAAACTTGTGTTGGATGGATATTTCTTTACTGTCGCAGTAACACAAAAGTTTTTTTATTCCTGTTATTTTTAGCGTTGTACAACTTTTGGTTGCGGCAACATTGCTTAGAGTCTTTATTAACATTAGCACTTGAACAGTATATTTGCATTTTAGTTGTTAAATTTGTTAACTTTTTCATCTTATTAATTTTACTACAACATAAATGTTTAAGAAATGGCTCAATAGTAATTTTTTTATTGCAAGAACATTAGACTTTTATCTTGTAGCAAGGAAATATCCCAGCATTTGGCTTAGCGATTTCAGAAAAGCAATACAAATCGGAATCAGGAGGGCCGTATCAAGATTCTAACACGACCACCCCTCCCCCCTCTCGAAAGTGAATCCGAAGGTTTACCAATGTGCCACCTCGTTTGGTGCGTCTGTGGAGTGCTCAGCGTAGTTGGGTTGTATTCTTGTTGAAACAGCATTGTTGCAAAGTCATTGTTCCTCTCTCCAAAACCAATGGCTTACTTGGTACTATACTGTTACAGTTAGCTAGTATCTAAATAAGTTAAAATAATAAACTATTCCTTTGTGTAGTAACAAGTGCCTAATAAGCAAATGTAACAAGGTTTCGAAGCCCTATGCCCAATTTCAAACCAAATACAATAAAATAGGATATTTGACAGCCTTTCATTTTTGCAAAACAAGTTAACGGTGCTGCTTTCATACGTCGTAGTGTTATGAAAGTATTATGTGCAATACTAATACGTAAATCATTAAGATTTAAAATTTGATATTTTCATTAAGTTACAATGAATATTAATTTTTTGAGCAAATTATGGCATATGCAAAATATCATGTACATAATAGCTTCAGCGACACATAAAAAACTATATGAAACAATATGATTGGTTTTTCAGGAAACAGTAATTTTGAGATACCACTTTGCGATTATAACATTTATACTTGTCTCAAAAGTGTAAGGGTTGGATATAAAATGAAAAATTTTTTAATATTTAGCATATGCATGTCATCACACGGAGAATTAAAAAAGTTAAACAATAAATTTATTATATTTAATAAGAATGTCACTTAATGGTTATGCTTGGAAAATATTTTGCCAGCCTATGCCAAGAATAATTTTTTTACAGATACTTAGTCATGTTAATGCAGCCCAAAGACTATATCGAGATAAGACAAGTTACTGGACATAACTAAGTAGAACGGAGAGAGTTTGGGCGGCTGTTACCATCGGGGACTTGAGCACCGATGAGGGTAAAGCTATGTGAGTATGGAGCAGCGCCGGAATGCAAGGGCGAGGGAAATTAGAGATCCCAAATTAAACCCGCCAACCAGTTGTATCGTCCAGCACAATTCCCGGGAATGGAACCCGGTTCGCCTAGGTGAGAGGCGATCGCTCAAGTCGCTGCATCATAGCGGCCTCAACATAAAGGATTAATCATACAAAACACAATTTGTTAACGAATTTAATGCACTCAGTAGTTACTTCAGGAGCCTACTTTTAGTTTAAATTGACGTAATGGTAACAAACAATACTTTTGTTCACTTGTGATTGTTTAAAATGATTCATGTTCGCCAAATGTGTTGGGACTCTACATATATGAGCTAACTGATATTATGATATTTAAGTTTAATGTTTAAGATTTTATTTTCCAGCATGGAAGATAGAGGAGGTTTTCAATATGTGCACATATTTAATGCAAATAATAAGTTGATCCAGCATTCCACGTTGGGTAAAAATAGGTTAGTAGTTCCTGAGATGTAAAATNGTAAAAATAGGTTAGTAGTTCCTGAGATGTAAAATGTAATTTTTTTTTTCAATTTGAACAATATTAAAAAAAAATGGCCTGACCAGAGAGACTGTTATTTAAAAAAAAATTTTCGGGGTAACCATTGCCAGCATACCAAATTTTGTTTGAATAATTTTTTAAAGGGTCGACAGTTACGGCATACTAAAATAAAATATCCATAAAACTGCCATTTGAAAATGTGTCTAATTTTCTCTCATTNGATGTAGATGAACTTGGCGTATCTTCGACAGCAGGATCATTAAAGACGGAGAACGTTGCTTAAGGAAGCACGAATGGGAAGGAATTGGACGTGTACACAGAAAAAAGTCTAATGTTGTGACAACAGTAATTTTTTGTAATCTGTGTATCATCAGTAAGTAACGTTGCTGTTAATGTAAAATAATGTTAAGCTGTAAATGCTAATGTAACATTAAGTACTTTTGTAACAATATTACCTCCCTACTTTTCTGTCAACATTAGGCGGTGTTTATGGTGCGGCAAAACAAATTGTGTGTAAAATTGATGTTAGTATTTGTGTTAAAAATTTGGATGTATTTTCTTTGCGTTAGAAAACATTCTGGTGTAAAATAAATTAAGTGCAATTATTCTGTCACAAAAAGAAATATTACCAACGAAAAATAAATTTCTACTAGGACGGGAACCGTACACGCGCTTTGAATATTTGACGTTCTTCACTTTACGGAACCTGACGCCCTACCAACGGCTCTCTCGTAACATGTCTTATAGCGTTTCAAATTGTGGGTATTCAATAGAACCTAACGACAAACTGCAGTTTCTTTCGTTACGAGGAAATACTTTATGTTCTATAAATATACGCACGATTGGCACACGTAAACAACTTTGCATGACTCAAGAGCTGGTCTAAGCTACATTTAGTTCTCATACTATGCTTTAAAATATAAATATAGTGGTTCCATTGCCATACTGTCCGCCATTTTACATCGCCAAGGCAGTGTAAACTTGTGTTGGATGGATATTTCTTTACTGTCGCAGTAACACAAAAGTTTTTTTATTCCTGTTATTTTTAGCGTTGTACAACTTTTGGTTGCGGCAACATTGCTTAGAGTCTTTATTAACATTAGCACTTGAACAGTATATTTGCATTTTAGTTGTTAAATTTGTTAACTTTTTCATCTTATTAATTTTACTACAACATAAATGTTTAAGAAATGGCTCAATAGTAATTTTTTTATTGCAAGAACATTAGACTTTTATCTTGTAGCAAGGAAATATCCCAGCATTTGGCTTAGCGATTTCAGAAAAGCAATACAAATCGGAATCAGGAGGGCCGTATCAAGATTCTAACACGACCACCCCTCCCCCCTCTCGAAAGTGAATCCGAAGGTTTACCAATGTGCCACCTCGTTTGGTGCGTCTGTGGAGTGCTCAGCGTAGTTGGGTTGTATTCTTGTTGAAACAGCATTGTTGCAAAGTCATTGTTCCTCTCTCCAAAACCAATGGCTTACTTGGTACTATACTGTTACAGTTAGCTAGTATCTAAATAAGTTAAAATAATAAACTATTCCTTTGTGTAGTAACAAGTGCCTAATAAGCAAATGTAACAAGGTTTCNAATAAACTATTCCTTTGTGTAGTAACAAGTGCCTAATAAGCAAATGTAACAAGGTTTCGAAGCCCTATGCCCAATTTCAAACCAAATACAATAAAATAGGATATTTGACAGCCTTTCATTTTTGCAAAACAAGTTAACGGTGCTGCTTTCATACGTCGTAGTGTTATGAAAGTATTATGTGCAATACTAATACGTAAATCATTAAGATTTAAAATTTGATATTTTCATTAAGTTACAATGAACATTAATTTTTTGAGCAAATTATGGCATATGCAAAATATCATGTACATAATAGCTTCAGCGACACATAAAAAACTA
>NQII01015640.1:0-15185 GCA_002778355.1 Clitarchus hookeri
AAAATGAGATCTGTAACGGCGGGATTTTATTACGCGCGACGAAATCCCATGGATTTAACTACGACTGTACCGTTTATTTTTCTCCTACCTATTAAGGAAAATGCACAGGTTGACTCTAAAAATGCGTTTTTTTAAAACCATTTTCACGATATTTTTTTTTCTTTTACAGTACACTTAATATTAGCGGGAATTAAAGATGGTCGCTTACAGCAGTCGACTGGTGATAGGCATGAGAATCAAATATGGCCGCCTACAGAAGTCGACTGGTGGTAGGCATGGGAATCAAAGATGGCCGCCTACAGCAGTTGANGAATCAAATATGGCCGCCTACAGAAGTCGACTGGTGGTAGGCATGGGAATCAAAGATGGCCGCCTACAGCAGTTGACTGGTGGTAGGGACGGGAATTAAAAATTGTCACTTACAGCAGACGATGGTGATGTAGGACGCGAAAAGCAAGAGAGAGAAGTTAAAGGAGACCAGAAGGAATATGAAAAAACCCCAAGGGATAAAACTTACGAAAGAGAGAGAGAGAACAGGCATGGAAGAGAGAGCGAAGGGAAGGAATGCCGGAGCGTGAGGAAAAAGAATCGGAATGCCAGAGCATGCAGAGGCTGGAAGGAATGATAGAGCAGGAGGGTAAAAAAGGGAAATCTTTTAAAGGAAAAAAGGGAACTTCCAAGATAAAAGGGAAACAATATGGCCACTGCTGACGAGGAATGACAGAGCAGCAGGTATCTGACATTATCCAAGATAACCGCCGGGGTTCCCGGGTCCCGCCCCACGCCTCTATCCTAGCTCTGTCTATGTCATTCTACTGATATTTTATATGAACTACGAAATTCTAAACTACTATTTGTCATTGTTGGGTGACAAGTTACGATGAGTTTTTTTTTTTTACGAGCTCTGTTGAATCTTGACTCCGGATTCTTTTACGAACGAATCAGGCTTTATGAATATTTCATCTTCCCCACCTTTAACGTTCTTTCGACCCGTGTTGTACTTTTGAATCGACTCAAAAGAATCGATTCGTTTCGTAGCGAACGAATCGTTCGCAAATGACCCGTCACCAAGTTTCCCCTCGGGTTTTTCTGTGTATGAACGTCTTGTTCGCACNCGAACGAATCGTTCGCAAATGACCCGTCACCAAGTTTCCCCTCGGGTTTTTCTGTGTATGAACGTCTTGTTCGCACACAGGGCCAGACAAACGGAACACGAGCTGTCGATCGAGTTGAGTGTGTGCAGATCACACGCCACAAGTGCCCCGCCCATCGCTTTATCATTCAGCTGTCACAGATCGAGAACCAGACCTTGTCACGATGTCTGCGGGACATTCCTGCTGACCTTACGCTCCCTTGGCTTACATACATTACCCATTACAAGATGGCAACAAAGACACAGAATAGCCAAGTATACAAACATGAAATGGCGTGACGGTTCCTTTCGACAGACCAAAGATGACGTAGGCCGATCTCGCTGGCTGCTCACAACTAGTCTCCGTGTCCCAACATTGAACTGCTTTTCTGTCGACACAACTGGCAAAAACGGCGTGGATTGGATTTGAGGTTAGAATACTGTTTAGTAAACAAGTATTTTGAGACGATTTTATACTTCCTCTTAACAATTTGTAATGTATCCACATCCACGATTAACAAACCCGGATACTTAGACGGCGAACCAAAAAGTTTAGTAGATGGTATAACGACGGTAACAGCTGACACATGTGAACAGACGAAGAATATTCTCAAATCACGTTATGGTGATAAAAATAGTATCATTCAGGCAGATCTAGATAACTTGGGACATTTACAACCAACACTTTCTGACACACTTTTGGACCTTGAACGCACAAAATTTCAGCTCTTATGGGAAATTACTGCATGTCACTGCCTGTATGTTCCGCTTCATAGAAGCTATCAGGTTTAAAAGGAAATTCTCACACACTCAAACTGCTGTTGAAATGGAATATTATCGGAACAACTGGATCCATAAAGTTCAAGAACGATGTTTCACTGCTGAATTAAACGCACTACGACAAAACTCCACACTGTCAATATCATCAAAAATTGCTCGATCCAATCCTTTTCTAGAGGATGATGTCATCAGACTGGGAAGAGGACTACACTTCGGAGACTTGTCCATGACAGAGAAACATCCTAACATCCTCGATGGCTCTCATCACTTCACACAATTACTAATAATGCAGGCACACGTCAGACTTCATCATTTGGGCGTCAATATTGTGCTGACAGAACTACGCAATGAATTCTGGATTTTAAGAGTTCGGCAGTCTATCAAAAAAGGTCCTTCACAAGTGTCTACCGTGTAAAATAGCTCTTGATCAAATAATTGAAGAAATTGAAGCTCCTCTGCCGTTAGGCAGAGCCCGACCTATTCAACAATTTGGAGTTACTGGGATAGACTTCGCTGGTCCACTATTTATCAAATTTGGAAAGCAAAACAAGAAGTCCTACGTAGTTTTATTCACGTGCGCCACTACTCGTGCCATCCATCTTGAGCTGGTAACAGGCATGTCAACAGACAGACTTCTCATGGCAATACAGCGATTTGCTGGTCGCAGTAGCCTGCCCCATATAATATACTCGGACGGACAATGCTATAACTTTTCATGCAGCCAACAAGGAATTTGAGGAGATTTTCCATTACGTGCAAGATTGTAAAATACAACACTACCGTACACATCACGGAGTTACTTGGAAATTCATTGCTTCACGGGCGGATCGGTGGAGAACGGTGGGGAAGGATGATAGGTTCCGCCAAACGCTGCCTAAGGTAGGTATCAGGACGATCTCAGACAGACGAAGAAGGCTCTTAAACTCAATCTTGATCAGCATTGAAACCGCCCTAAATTAAAGGCCTTTAACCCAGGACGCTGACAGCAATCAAGCTCCGACATCTGTTTACTTCCTTAATAATGGAAAAACTGACAACTATCCCAAATGGCCCGGAACCATCAACTGAAAGAGATCTCACGAGAGAGAGTTAAGGTCACAAACAAAGAGTAGCTGAGGCCTTTTGGCTGCGCTGGAAAAGAGAGTGCCTTTTGTTATTGAAGAACTATAATGAAGTGAAAGAACGAGAGAGATAACACAAACTCAGAGTAGGGGACATCCTTCTCCTTCAAGACGATGCTAAACCCAGACACGTGTGGAAGAGAGCTAGGATAGAAGAAGTACGGCGTGGACGAGATAACAAGATTAGAGGTGTCATACCCTGCCAACCAGACGGAACAAAGATTAGTCGACCTATTCAGCTGGTCATCCCGCTAGAGGTTGACCAGGGTGTGGAGGATGCTGCGGATTTATAGAAGAACAACCTTTGCAGTACGAGCCTTTAACATTTTACTCAATACACGTGTCTTCTATGTAGACAGTTACCTTTGAAAATAAATAAAAGGGCATCGTGGTTGTAAGATTCTCTTTCCTTTTCACGAAATGTTAATAGCAAACATTAACAAGGTGTAGACTGCCAACTTAACACAGACCACCTTCCTACTCGTAACTAAAATAAGTATAATCTATCCACTGTATCTTCACACTTTTTGAATCAAACTTTGGGAAAATCTCACGTATGCCGTTCCCTAAATTTCTCATGGATCACACGCGTTTTATACTTCTGTTAGCATATAAGTATTTTATTTTCCGTTAAATAAAGTTTTGATCATAACTTACTTTACCTATAAATTATAATATATAATTTATAATTATGTGAATATAAACCGGGAGAAAATAGGTGTGTTGGTAATGCCTTTTAAGAAATAGTTCTCATGCAAAATATTATTAAAGTGAGTGCGAAAAATTGCGACGCGGTGTCCCTTTGGTGTAATTTCCTAGACTTAGTTAAACTTTTGTTTGCATGAGGCGGAGAAATAGCCTGGAAGCATAACTTCAGCAGGGCTTCAGAAAAGTTGGAAGCAACCGTGATTTGTTTCCGTAGCGTGAAAATGAAAGCGGTGTGATTCAGACAGCTGGCTGCTCATGACAAGCGTGTTGGTAACCGTCCACACAATTAGTACCTTACGAGCGCGCGGGCAGGCGGAGTAATACAAGCTGCCATCTCGGAGCGCATGAAGTATAGTATCGACCTAGCTGTTTATTCCACTCAGGTTAAGAACAAAACGTGATTTCCTAGCTGAGAGTTTGGCATAGGGAAAGTTTCCGCCACTAGTTGCGCGGTGTTCCAAAAAGGTAACTTTTAATTAAAATTTTGAGCTACGTGAATAATAAAAGAGGAAAATTTTAGTTTTTTACGATGTTATTTTATATTGTATTTATGAATATTACAGTTATTCTGTTTTTGACGTAGGAAATAGAGAAAATCCGGTACATTGCTGAAACTAGCGCTTACGAAGTGGCGAAATTTTTTGGTTACCAAACTTTTAACATTGATATTCCCAACCCGTAGTAGAAGTAAGCCTGATCTGGGTGGGGTAATGACGTCTCTTCGCTTCAGTAGGGGCGGAACCACGAGTAAACAAAAGAATTGTATCGAGTGCACCCGAAGTTTTGAAAACAATTAGCTACGACTCATGCTGCACAGTACCTTATATTGATTGTTGTTGAGATAAAATGAATAGCTCCTAAAATTGATGAGATTCCTGCTACATGTAATGAGAAAATAATTAAATCTACAGATATTCTACTATGACCAGTTAATCCCACTAAAGGGGGATATAATGTTCATCCTGTACCTGTCCCTGTATCAACTATTCTTCTTATAATTAATAATGTTAATGAGGGAGGTAGTAATAAAAATCTTATGTTATTTATTCGTAGGAACGCAATATCTGGGGCTCCAATTATAATAGGTAATACTTTAAAAACACACTTACTTCGATATTAATTATAAAAAAATTATCCTAAGGTAATTAAACCTAATCCCAAAAAGCGGGCACGCAGGTCTCAGAGATATTTGCGCGACGGAGGAAAAGGAGTTGCAGCAAATGAAGCGGAAACGGAAGTAATTGCGACGCTTGAAGTGGCTGTGGTAATCGATAGTCGCATGCATCCTGTTGCTTCAGCGCGTCGTTTAACGCGAAACTATTGACACAGAGATAACAATTTTTGTTCGTAGAAAATTTATTTCGTACGCCGTTCGAAGTTGAATAGGATCTAATTTTTTTAATGCAAAATTTGTATTCTTCCACCACAATTAAAATTAGGCTCTCTCTCACACTCACGCACCGCACGCCCTAAAAACCCTTTCACAAGATCGTTTTTTTTAATTACCTTCAATTTTTATTTAATTCAATTCACTGAATGCTTTCTAAGGTCATACGAACGTCATAATCGAGGCCATTTTCTTTTTAAGTTTTTTTTAATGTCTTGTTTTGAACAGGTTCTGTATTTTCTTGAATCCAACATTTCAGTCGCCGATCACAGCTTTTCTGACAATATTAACATAAGTAATTTCATAATAATTCAATTTTGGGCCCACATTTAAAGTTGTAACAAAGGACACAAATTTTTAAAAAAGAAAATGTACAATTATTTCAAGAAAATTTGTTGTGGTTTAACCAATTATTTCCGTGTCGTAAATGAATCGCAGATACCTCTAAAAAATTTAATTTTCGTATTTATTTAACTCGTTTCTTCAAAAAAAGTTTGTGATAAATTTTCATGTGGAGACTTGAGAGCTTATTGAATTCAATTCGTTGAAAGGCAAATAAAGTGACATTTAAGTTCTTCTCTTAAGCGAACCGGGTCTCGGCCGTAACGATATTGCACGCTACGTAAACCTCCGGCACTGTTTCTCCAAGAAGCGTTCTACAATGACTCACACGCGGATACGGTTCACGGAACCGGACGCGTAACACACTCCGTTCCAATCTACAATGACACGCATACCGACGCGGATAACGTACGGACGCAGATAAGAAAGCTAGACATCTCCCAGCTCTTCCGTGTCCTTGAATACGTGTGGCCAACAGGAATCGAGTATTTGGTTTGTTGATATTCGTTTTCGTGGCCGTTGTGTTACGCACGGCAACAAGAGCTTCGACTTGCCGCGTGGTGATTATCACTTTCGTATTAATAAATAAGTGCTCGTGGTTTGGCGGTAGTATTTACGCAGTGTTAAATAAACACTGTAAAAAACATACAATGTGAGACGTGTATATTACGAAACCTGTACCCATAATTTGCAACAGGTGAGTATTTTTGATTTCATAATTTGCAGGAATGTGGGTTTCTTCGTACTGTAGAATAGTGCAAACTCACTGTCCATGTCGTCCTCTTGTTCCGCTTGCGTTCCCGAGTCCGGACCTAACGGGGAATGTAATAATTTGTGGAAAATAAAATCAATGGTATATCCTCCCAGTTCCGGAATAAATTTAGAGTAATATTTAAAAAAAGATCTTCTTTTTACGATTTTACATTTTTTTATACGCTCAAAACTTTTACTACAACGTGCAAAGCAGAGTATTTGATAATGTGAACACACATAACCTAAACCATACCTAAACAGGGTTACTTCCAAATTTTCGAAAGCCTTGCTAAAGTTCTAGGTTATTCCTCCGCTCCATGCAAACAAAGCTTAACCGAGTTCAGAAAATTACACCAAGAGGACAACTCACCACATTCGTGCCAACCCAGTGTAACAAAATTTTACCAGAGAACTGTTTCTTACTAGTTAATACCAACACCTCCTATTTTATCTGCTTTTATTCATTTTATCTTTAATTGAAACGTTACCATTAATAGATAGAACATAAGTGAAAGCTAAATTTGACCACATATAAGATACTTTTATGTTAACAGAAGTGATGAATGGCATATTTAGGAAACCAAACACGTCACACATGGGGTGATTTTTTCAAAGGTTTGATTCAAAAAGTGTGAAGATACTATGAATGGACTATACACACGCCGCCCGAAACTATCACACACGCAGCACACGAGCAGAATAATCACGTACATTAAAGGAACACAAAACGTTTCCTTGGCGTAAAATGCTGAGGCGAACAGTTCTGCAGAAAACATAGTAGTTTTTTGACATTTTGCAAATAAATAATTTTAATTCGCGATTTTTAAGTGCGTGTATCTCCCTTAATAATTACGCTAGGTCATAGGTTGCATCATATGCTTTCTACTTTTCTATAACTAATCGTCTCACAAAGTCTGCAATCGGAGTTCAGGATAACCGTGTATAGAGTTTTCGTGGACAATTAAGCACTTGTGACAACATTTGAACAAAGATTTACCCCTCCCGCTCCTAATTGCACGCATTTTTAACGGATGCACTGACTAAGATGTAAAAGTAGTTACGTGTCTTAACGTCGTGTTAAGGCGCCAATTTACGCGAAAGTATTTCCCGCTGTTGAGGCACGAAAGAAAATAAATGATAAGGGCGACACTGGCACGCACATTAAGTGCCCCGTCGTCGCTATGCGCAAGTGTCTGAGCTGGCGTGCAAGCTTTCCCGGTGCACGAAATTTACCACGGGACTTTAAGGGATGCCCCTATAATTTTATTGGTGGAAATTTTGTAGCAACGTTCAGTGCAATACCCTATACCAGCATCGCAGGTATTCGTCCGGATTATTTTAAGCCACACCAGTCTAAAAATGTTATGGCCATGTCGAAGAGCTTCAAATAGCGTTTGTAATAAGCGTGATGTGCTTAAGGTTGCATTCGGCCCTGGCCTTATTCTGAAGTGTTAATTCTTTTCGTGTGGAAACAGAGTGTGTGCACGTGAAGTGGTTTGTTTGAAGGGAAAAAAACGTGTATTACAAACACACTTCAATGTAGCTGACGCACCAGGCAGACAGTCAAACTATATCAGCTTAAAAAAAACCCCTTCATTTAAGTAAAGTGGTATGCCAGAAGCTTTAAATTGTATTGTTTAAAGAAATTTGCACAGGAAAATTTACAGATAATTGGTTTTCAGCTTATCAGCAATAAAAGGTCATTACTAGCATCAGAAAACCTTTTTTGCTTTGCTGCTGATCTAACTGCAACGGGAACAATACAAATATTTCTGACATTTTATTTTTGACGAACAATCTTCTACTGCAGAAGAAACAAAACGGCTCTGCTGCAAAAATTATACAAAATATATTAAAATTACTGTCACCGGGCCCCGTGCACTGGTCCCCGACGTAAAAACAAGTAAAAAGCAACCAAATTCGAAACATCCTCAGTTTTTCGACGCACTAGTTCCAATTACGAAGCACCGTCGCATGTTGGCACCAAGACGCCTTGCGTCACACAGTTTGCAATGTACGAGTGCCTTCCGTATTGCCTGAGTCCCAGGCGTACCACGCAATACCATTGATCGTGTAACGCACGTTGCCAACATTCACGTTTAAATAAGCTGTTGCACGGAACTGAGGAGCTCTTGATCCATATACCAGTATGGCTATTTGTTATTTTTATACGTCAGCAATGAAGAGACCTGATGTACTGGGATATTTGAGCTTACCAGTGCGCTCTAGTGGGTGATACTAGAAATAAATGGACAGTAGATGTAGTATGGTGACGGAGTAGGCTGGAATGGATTCGGGCCAGCATTTTATTTACATTACAAAAAAATTTGTTTTACAGAATTAATTTTTTAGCATGCGAAAGGGATTAACACAACTCCAAAATCTCATGGTATCGGTAATGCGCTGACTGCAATATGCTCTGATTTTTTTTTCGCACTCTTTAAGTCTTTCATATACGTCTGGACGAGGTTGAGCGGTGGCGAATGACTGGTGATGCCGGCTTGTTCGGTAGCTAAATCAGAACGCAAATCAAACTGATTTCGGGCGTCGATAATTTCCGTCCTGCGCACACTGTGCAAAATCTACTTCCAAGCACACACACACACACACACACACACACACACACACACACACACAGGATAATAGGGAATTATGACAGAGTCCAACATGGCCGGAATTTCGTGGTACGGAATATGCCCTGCATCCTTCCGCCTGTAACGACTGCTGACGGCGCGCATGTCGAGTGGTGCGGTCGAGGTGCTTCCATGAACACGGCGGTAAACATGTGAAAACTTTGGTCTCGTCGTCCTCGCTGTACGAGAGTGAAATCTGCTTAATGGTGAAATAATTTTACAAATTAAATACCTTAATATTGCAATACATTTAATGTTATTTTTAGTAAGAAAAAATTAAGTTCACATGCACACGAACAATTATTATTATTTTTTTAATTTGAAAATTTATTTGAACGTTCATCGAGGTCCATATACATCGGGCACCTGTGTTCCGGGTTGGCTTCCTCGTCGCCCGGTCGTGCTTGCGAGTAAGTGTCTTCGACTGAGTCAGTTCCCACAGTGTCTGAGGGACTGGTCTGTTTGTGTGGTTCGTATATATAATTATGATAAGAACCCAAAGCCTGCCAACCTCCCCGCATGTGATATCTCAATGCCTGCATGCGATTGGCCAGCTGCAATCACGCGGCAACTCGGCGATGGACTGGTTGATGTCCGAACAATGTCTTAAATGTGTAATATGATTGGTTCAATTTCGACGTGGCGTCATAGGGATTGCTTGCGCGTGTATTATAAGCAATGGCGGGTCAGCTGCTAGGCTTAGTTTGGCAGCGGCTGTGAAAGGCGGATTGTCTATAATAGCTTCAACGCCAGGTAATCCACGGCCAGTTACGTTAAAGTGGAGTGGATACTACCTGCCAACGGATTCCCGTCATCGATTTCATCTTCGAGTGAGATGTCTCCTGTTTCACCAGCGCCATCGACTTATTCAGCTGTAATGCCTACATAACTAGCAGCATCAAATTTCCGCCAGTGCAGTACCATCGTTTCAGATTGGTGTGGTGCCATCGACTTCTTCAGCTGTGATGACCACGAAATCTTTGCTGGAGCCATCGAACTTTTCGGCTGAGGTACCTAGAACACCATTACTGGCGTTACCTGCTTCTTTAGCTCCAGCACCTGCATCTCCAACAGGTCCGTCCGAGTCTTTGCCTGAACCACTACGTCGTTATCAGTGTCACTTTTGTGATAAGACATTTACTTTCGGCCACAATCTACAGCGAAATGAACGCTTTAATTGTGCCAAAAATCCCTGTCGTATGCCATATTTGCGTGACAGGTGCGGTGAGCTTTTGAGCCATACAGACAATTTACTCGGACATGCAAAGACCTGTAAAGGCAACGTGCATTTCTCATCAGTACCTCGGAAACAGGTTTTCTGCAAGCAAGTCACTTGTGACTTCGGTACATGTCCTCAAAAGTGTATAGTTACCTTACTTACATAACCCGCCCTGCACAGTGTGTCGGTGTAATAAATGTCACGATATTTTCGCACAAGGACAACACGAGTGTGAATGGCGAGATGCATAAAAGACTATAACCTACAACAAAGTTGCATATATTGAAATGCATTTATATTGAAGAATATTGTAATTATTTTGAGCGCATGAGCGGCTGTAATAGATTAATTGAATAAAAAAATGCATGTGAATAAATTAATGTTTTATTTCATGTTTACCTAATTTGCCAGAGTATAATTAAAATTTAATAAAAAAGTATTGTATAAAGTACCATTGTAGTATATGTACAGTTATATTATTAAATAAAAATAACTTTTAAAATTTAACAACTTTAAATTTTTAGTAAAAGATTTAGATTTAATAAATTATGCAGGTAGTCAAAGTCCCGCATCATGCATGTAGGTTTACTACTTATTGGGAATTATTTGTTAAATAGGATAACAATTACAGATTTCCCTATGCCTATAATAAAATACGAGTGTCGACGGTTCACTTGGCGGTTGAATCGACAGAGTGGATAGATGCTGACAGCTCGTCTGGTGGTGAAATCGAGAAATGAACTCCCCCTATGTGTTGAAAATAGAATCCAATGTGGAGGGTGCCGACAGCACCACCTATATATTAATAACATAAACAAATATGGCTGCCACCTGGTGGCTAAATCACCAGCTCGCCTGGTGTCTAAATCGGCAATTAATACATTAGTGCCACCTAGGTGTTCAAAATTAAAACAAATGACAAACTATAAAAAAACGCGATGCATGCATACGATGGAATGAGTATGGGTGAGAGGTTCGACGTCTACTGACTTTTTAACGAACGAGAGTATGTGCTCAATTAAATAACAAATGAAAATTTTTGACGAGGGTGATTGTGGTAAGACCTTCGAAAATGTAAGTTTTTAAATACATTTTCTAATATTTTTTAAATAAATTTTAATAATAATTCTTTAATAATTTTTTTATAAATTTTTCTGATTTTCAGGAGTTTTTTTGGCTTCAAGGCTATTCAAGGTCACAGTAATGGTGTCAAGGTCATGGGTCAAGGTCGCCCAGATCTAATATGGCTGATGATATGGACAATGTTCTCTCTGGTGAGGGTCGTTCGTGTCGGGAGCTTAGTCGACCCACCTGCCATCGAACCCTGGACCTCTTGTAGGTACATCTCTAAATAATTTTTTTGAATATTTTTTAATTTTTTTAAATTTTTTAATTTCTCTATAATTTTTTTTTTTTAATATTTTGGGTTCAAGGTTATCGAAGGTCACGGGTACAGGGCCAAGATCACCGGGATCCAACATGGCGGTGGGGTGAAATCATAAGATGACGGCCGACCGGCGCCGGTGTCAGTTTTGTCCCATTTAAAATACATTATGCCAGACTCATCTAAATCATCCTACTGGTGGCAATATTAATTTTACATACGGTGGAACAATATAAAATGGGCATACAAGTGAATATGAAGCAGGGCCTTTAAAAGTGCTCAGTTTACGGTGAACTGCCTAATAGAAATATTTCCTCCCATTGGGGCTTGCAGTGAAACGGGAACCCCAGCAGTAGCATATACTGTGAGTTCTTGAAATAAATGTCTGTAACTACGCGAAATTAACTTTTTACGAAACCTCGCACGTCAAGAGAAAATATCAAGCAGATTTCATACGAAACGATTTCACGCACCATTGTTTTTTTATATAACTTGTAGAAAAATTTCTACTTGTAAGAAAACAGTAGTTATACAGCCACAATCCTAACATGGAAACTCCCATCGCTCACTTAGTTCCAGGTTAGTAACGAGGATAATAATTAAATTTGAAAGATCTTGATTCAACTGTCACACCGTCACCTTAAGCTGCTACTCCTTTTTCTTTTTACATTACGAAGCCTTCCCAACCGCAATATATTTCGCCAGATTACTTTCAGCATCCCTTAAAAATGTAGACACGTTACTGTTTCATTGACTGGTATGCAGCTTATCGTAAGATCAGTGTATGAAGACCAAAAAAATCGCTTTGTTTCCTCGAACTTGCATTTAAAAGAAAGGGACATGGTTTTGCCTCTTGAACTCGTGCAGGATCCATGCCTTGCACTAGAAATTCTCGCACGAAATTTAGTGCAAGGTTGGCTTGGACTGTGTGAAGAAAACTGCTGTAATTAACGAGGGCACATCAATGTGCAGTATGAGATCACTTCAATGCGTCTCACGTAAATATATTATACATACGAGCAGTCACGCAAAGTGCTTGTTGTTGCGAAGTAGTAGTCATTCATTGTCAGACAGAGGGGAAAAAAAAATGCTATAATCAGCTGTCAGAAATGAGGAAACTAAAATTATATGAAGCGGTTCGAGGCGGGCACGAATGAAAGTCAAGAACACCGAGAAACCCGAGCTAGAGACGAAAGTGCATCATTAACATTCGCAGATTACTCATTCGTGACAGCCACGCGACCTTCAAGAATACGAGTCCGGAACTCGATTGCCCGAGCAGCGTGCGCTGCCGGCATTCGCGGTGTATTTCCGCAATATTCAACTGACACCTGCACCGTTATACACGTCTTAAAACCAACGGAAATTGTTACGGAAACGTGTACACTTCCTATACAATTAAACACCGGCCGTTAATGGCGAAAAAAAAACGGAACTGGTTTCCGTAGTTGTATAACACCTAACAGGGTTGCCAATTTTTTCTCATTTGAAAATTCCCGATCATTTCCCTGATATAGAGACAAAAATAAAACATTTTCTCCTAACCTTTTGTTTGAAATATTTTTCTATTACGGTGACTTCTTTATAATGCAGCACATCTTCAACACAAAATAACTAATGTTATATTACAACGTAACGCATCTGAACAAAATGCCCTACATACAATGTACGGGAAAAACTAGGCATTCAACAAACGCGCAACAGGCCAACCAGGCGAGTGACAATACGGCAGTTAGCCGTGCTTCTCAAGTAATCATGTAAAGTTTAAACTTTAAACTGACATACGCCAAGAAACCACACACATTATTTTTAAAATTTATTTTTGCATTGGAGTGAAGTGGAGTGCGGAGATTTGGGATGGCTTTTAACATCGAGGTCTTGATACCCGATGAGGGTGAAGCGAGGTGAGTATGGAGCAACGCCGGAAAACAAGGACGGGGTAAACGGGAGATCCCCGAGAAAACCCGTCGACGAGTGGAATGGTCCGGCACGATTCCTGCATGCGAAAATCCGTGTGCGACCCCACCGGAAATCGAACCCGGCTCGCCAAGATGGGAGGCGAGTAGTCTGACCACTACACCACCTCGGCCCCTCTTCTGCGTTGGAAACAAATTCTGTCTTCATAGGTGCATCGTTGACGACAGAATAGCTAGATATAACTTGCTTATCCCATAATTACGTTACACTTAACTACTGTGTTCAAAATTGCCTGACATTTCCCGGGTTTCCCTAACAGTTTTCAAATTACCTGACATTTCTTTGTTTTCCAGACAAGTGGCAAACATGACATAAACGCTTCGTATTTCCGGTATCTTAGGGCGCAAAGGACAAACAACACATGAAGTATTATTCGTCGCTGTAACCAAAAAAAATTATTGGTCTTTCCGACAGATTGGATATTCGCCTTTAGATATCAAAATTGAGCCCAACCGCTTGTAGCAGATGGCAACGGTTCAAACACTTCAAACACGAAGGAAGCCAAAAATAAACGTGTACAAATTATGAATGCTAGCTTCTAGCTATAAGTATTTACGCAAATTCGTTAGGTCAGTTCATACGGCCTTGGTTAGAAAATTTTTATTTCGTGTTCAAATCCTGCTCAATAATTAAAAAAAATATATGTATTTCTATATACAGTTAAAAATACGAAAAAAATTTGTAATGCTACGATTAAAAAAAAACATATTTATAAATTGAAATAATTTCTCTGAAATTCACAGCATGTTCGTTATGAGAAAATGAGGTGTCCGTAATTTTACGAAGATTACTGTACGATTCCCTACCTTTCCGTAATTTCTGGAATTTTTCAGCGTTTTAAATAACCGTGTTAGTCAATACGTCACACTCATGTGACAAGGAGACCGGATCAGTCACAGTTTCAGACCAAACTTTTTCGTTAATTACTTCATTAGTTAAAATTGCACTCTTGGATACAACTCTGCCTATAGGTTTGCCGGTGTAGTTCAGGAAGCCTGTACATTTCTTATTTCAAAAAAACATGTAGTAGTATAGATCTGGTTCGACATGGACCACTTTTAAGGTAGTTAAAAATCCATATATTAGTTTAAATCCAAAATAATTTTAATAAACAATGTAAAAAATGTAATTTAACAATCAAAATTAATTTTTTAAGAGCTGTATAAATATAACTCACTAAATTTAAAAGTGTAAAAATTTATTTGTAGATTAAATTTTTTAATTTGATGTATAACTTATTTTGTTGGAGTATCCTATGACTTAAATTTAATACTTAAAGTTATATCGTAAATGTATTTTTTGATTCACCCCAGAAAAATTACTTTTATTTAACTTGTTTTTAAAAATAATTTTTAATAGTTAATTAAAAATGCTTTGTATTTAAATTAAAATATGAGTGATTTTATTACATGAAAAGTGGTTCACGATACACCAGTTTTATAATACTAAATGATCATCGGTATGTACAGAGACGGTGGAAAGTGGGATGCAATCCTTCTGTCCAAACAATGCGATAGTTTAAGAACTGTTTAATTTGTCTTGATTCTCGCGTGACGGAATTTCGAAAGTGGGTGTGAGAGTGTAGGTGTTCACTGAAGAGGTAGGCCTGGTTCATTTTCATGACTTAACATTTCTTCACTTCGAAACCCGGCCATGAAACACGCCAACTCACATAATTTAATTCTATTGGAGTGCTTTCGTATTGACAGCCTTCGTTACCAAATACGTAAACACACTGTCTCTCTCTAT